>JABUQX010131175.1:0-23193 GCA_015478945.1 Trachelipus rathkii | reverse complement strand
AAACTCTACTTTTCTAACTGATGTATTCAAATTCGGCCCTAATCTCTGAGTAATGCTTTTGACATTTTTAGTCTGGAATATCCTTCTACCAATGGGCTGACCCAATATTTTCCCACTATTTAATGTGGTGGTGGTACTCTTCTTCTTAATACGCAAAATTTTTCCACCTCTGGCGATCAAGTTTCTGGTGGTTATTTCGACTCCTTCTTTTCCTCTTCCAATAGTTCTGAAAAAAATATAAATTAATGAATTGTAATAGTACCATCACCAAGCAACTACTAATAATAATAAACAAAAATACGTTTTAATTTTTTCTATTACATAAATTGTGGCACACAAGTAAAGAGTAGATTTATAAGCTGTAACATAACAAGTAAATACTTTGGCTTAGATTTTCAATAGTAGAAATAAATGAACTGAAGTATAAATAAATGGAATGAAATAGAAGATGATCAAAACAAAGCATATGAAATTTATGAAAATAACCTGGTTGTAATAATCAGGGTTGTGGAGTCGGAGTAGGAGTCGGTAGTTTTGAAGAGAGTGGAGTCGGAGTCGGCAATTTTGAAAAGGGTGGAGTCGGTAATTTTGAAGAGGGTGGAGTCGGAGTCAGGGTCGAAGTTGATAATTTTCAAAAGGGTGGAGTCGGAGTCGGTAATTTTCAAATGGGTGGAGTCGGAGTCAGTAATTTTCAAAAGGGTGGAGTCGGAGTTGGAGTCGTTAATTTTGAAGAGGGTGGAGACGGAAAATTTTTGAACCGACTCCACAACCCTGGTAATAATCACATTATTAAGGTAGGAATTAGCACAGAATCAATTGCTGGGATAAGTGCTTTCACCTGCATCACAGTATTTATACTCTAAAATAAGTTCATTAAAAGCCTTTTCGTTTTTGTAAGCTCTGCTTACGATATTTGGCACTTTCTTAGCACAAATTTTGAACAAATTTTCATGTTTACAGATGACAATTAGTTTATTTTTAACTTTTTATTTCCACAATGAAATGTGAAAAATGACTTTAAAAATATAATTGCACAAAAACATTTCTTTGGTATTCATTATTTTTTTCCCTATTGGATATATTCTTAAAGAAATCAAAGGATGTTTTCACTATTCAGTAGTTTCGGTTGAATTGTGGTTTCTAATGGTATTATTAGTATTGTGCTGCCACAAACCACATAGTGAAAACATTATCTTTTTATCATTTAATTTCTTTAAAAATATATCAAACAGGAAAAAATAATGAATACCAAACAAATATTTTTATCATAATCATTATATTTAAAGTAGTTATGCACATTTTAACTATTTATTGTAAAAATAATAAACTAAAAGTAGGTGATATTCACCTCCCATTATTAAATTTGGGAAGTTTGAGAAGTGAGAAAGATTTGGTTTATAGTTGTTAGGGCAGTGTGGTGAAGTATGGTGCAGAATGTATGTTTATTAGAATGTGTGGTTTTTGTTTACCATTATTGTGAAAGATTGTAGTTTTGTAATGTCATTTAGAGGTGTTGTAGAAAGTAGTGTTTGTGTATGGAAGTAATTTAAGTACGAGAGTTAATAGAGTAATTTTCTGGAGTTTGAGGTGAATGGATGGTGTCATATCCATAAAATTTTAGGTCTTGATGATTTTCAGGCATGTAAGCTTGGATCATTGCTATGTGTATATTGTGGAGTCTCAGGAAAATTTCAATTTCTTTGCTTTTGTTGTGAATCCCATTTATATTGATTTGTAGAATGTTTATGTTGTGTTTTTGTTTGCTAGAAGTAGGGTTGTTGATTATTGTGGGTGGTGTACAGACTTGGCAGTTGTTGTGATGTACGAAGAGTTGTGAAGGGTGAGGAGTGTCTTTGTATCCACTGCTTGCCAGGGTTGTGGAGTTGGTTCAAAAATTTTCCGACTCCGACTCCACCCTATCCAAAATTACCGACTCCAACTCCGACCTCTTGAAAATTACCGACTCCGACTCCACCCTTTTGAAAATTACCGACTCCGACTCCATCCTTTTGAAAATTACCGACTTCAACTCCGACTCCACTCTCTTCAAAATTACCAACTCCGACTACACCCTTTTCAAAATTGCCGACTCCGACTCCACTCTCTTCAAAACTACCGACTCCTTGACTCCAACTCCACAACCCTGCTGCTTGCATTGATTGCAATGGATAAAGTTTCATCTTACAGCTTTACTGCAGATTGGATATATATATATATATATGTAATATATAATATATATATATAATAGAATAAATGATTTAAGATATATTTAAATATCTATTTATATATATATTTATTTTTACTATATATACATATTATTATTACAACAATCCCTTTCAACTCCATATGATGAAACGGTATACAAGTTAATTGGTGGTGGTGATCAAAAATTTGTATATAAATGTTAGTTGCATATATATATATATATATATATATATATATATATATATATATATATATATATATATATATATATATATATATATATATATATATATATAACATGATCAAATAAATTGAAAATCTTAGATCTTCATTAACTGCTTATATGGAAAAAAAATTGATAAGTTGCAATAGAAACAATTAAGCAAAAAATAGTTCCAAAATACAATGTACCTTGTAATTTTCAATTGTGGGGTATTCACCTGGACTACTTTTCCTCCAGTTATATTGTTTCTAGGAAAGAGAAAAATTAGGTTGTTAATTTTACAATAAATTATTAATATTTATGGTAAATATTACTACTAATGTCACACATTAAAAATATAAATAACTTAAAAATAAGAGAGAACATAGTAATGGACATCTTAGGCCACAATGTCCACAAAAACACAAGCACAAGTTCACTACATAAAGCATTAAATTAAACTTTAAGTAGATTTTATTTAACATGAAAAGAATTTATTTAATGATTTCAAAGATATGCAATATAATATTCTGACAATGAAGTATCTGAGTCACAACCTTCACATTAACATTAGATATGCATGTTTTTATTTTGGCATAAACTCTGATCATGTCTTGATTTAATTCATATAGAAATTTTTTAATTCAATGATGCCTTCCTCAAAAAAAGATGTGAGCTTGAATTTGTAGAGTGAAATGATGATAGGTGAACTAGGTAATATTACAGTTGTATGTAAGGTGACTGAAAAAGAGGCATTTGAAAATTGGTTTAAGGGAAAGTATAAAGAAGAAAAGATGTTTGGTGGGTAAGGAACATAAAAGATATGTTAGTGAATGAAAGAGAGAGAAGTCAAATAATTCATGTTGCATTTACAATTTGGTCATCCGGGAAAAGGGAGGTTATGGGATTTAATTAAAGATGCATATAGGGATGAGATTGACAGTGAAGAAAGTAAGAAGATAAAAGGATGTGTGGAGAAGGTGAGTGATGGGTGGGGTGGGATGTCTGTGTGGGATATCACAAACTCCTAGTAGACCTTTGGTGGTTTTCCTCTAGCAAAGAGATTTAATGAAATGGTAGCTATGGATCTGGGTGAAATTGAGGGCGAGAGGTTTATTGTGATGGTTGATTTGGGTACAAGGTATTGTCAGGATGTTTGGGTAAGAAGCAAGGAGCCAAAAGAAATTGTGAAGAAAGTGTTATAAAAATGGATCAGCATTGTTGGAGGACCTGAAAGATTTTTGAGTGATAATGGTTTGGAGTTTCAGAATGAAGAAATGAAAAGTTTGTGTGAAAGGTTCAGTATGACTCAATGGGCAACTGCTGCTGAAAGCCCGTAGAGTAATGGTCAATGTGAAAAAATAGTGGGTGTTATTAAAGGATTCTATGAGAAAAATGAAAGATGAGGGCGCTAGTAAGAATGTATGTCTAATTTGGTCAGTGGCTGCTAAGAATAGTTTATTGAATAGGAGTGGGTATTCTCCTAATCAGTTGGTGTTTGGAAGAAATGTTAGGTTGCCTAACTACACTACTGAGGAAGAGGCTAGTATGGGTGTTTTGGGTACTGAAAGGGAAATTCTAAGTATTTGGAGAGTTATTAACTAGTAGGTTAATACACATTCAATAAGGGAAAGGTGATAGGATAAAGAGGGCTATGAAGGGCCAGATAAGGGAACAAAGTAGATTTAGTTGAACCTGGTGAGAATGTGTATTAGAAGAGAAATTGATAAAGAGTGGAAAGGCCCAGCGAAAGTGATAGGAAGGGATGGGAAGACTGTGGTAGTTAAACATGGAGAAACATTAAGGGAGGTAGCTAGGGTGCACATTACAAGGTTGTCAGGGGTTCCAACTGGAAATATTATAGATGAGGTAGATGATGGTGAGAGTGAGGATAGTGTAAGAAAAAATGGCGATAAAAAGAGATAATGATAGTATTGAATATTGAAGGTTTTGAGAATGAGGATGAATTTGTTGAAGTTGAGATAGTGGAAAAATCCATTCAAGAGAAACAACAGGAAGTCCAGGAAGGAATGAAAGAAAAAGTTACGATAGGAAAAAGGTATAGATGTGTTAATAGAGAAACTAATGAGATTATTGATGTGAAAGGGCTTAGTTGAGCTGGCAAGGCTACAAGTAAGAAGTGGACTGATTCTTATAATATTCAAAATGTGGGTAGTGGATGATTTAATAACTGAAGTGCTTACTTACAGAGGAGGTATTAAGATTGTGTTTGTCATAAAAAGAGAAGGATGGGAGAGTAAATCTATTAACATTAAATGAGCATATTTGCAAGGGAATTTAATCAAGGGAATATTCCTCAGAAAGAAGCAAAAGAAGGATGTATCTGAGAGTTAAAGAAGACTGTGTATGGGTTGAAAGATGCTGCAAGAGCTTGGTATGATAAAGTGGTTGCAGTGATTGTTGAATTGGGTTGTGTGAAAAGTAAGCTTGAACCTGCTTTATTTACGTGGAAGAATGGAAGTTGTTTAGAGGGGATTATGTGTATTCTTATGGATGATTTTTGTTTTGGGGGTTCTAAGAGGTTTATGAACATTGTTATTAAAAGTATGAAAGAAAGGCTTGAAATAGAGTCAGAAGATGTTCAAGGGTTTAAATATATAGGTAAGAATATTTATGAACAGAAAGATAGTATTTGGTTGGAACAGGATAAGTATATGGAGAGAGAGTATAAGCTTTCCAGGGAAAGAAAAAAAAAAAAAACTTTTTTGGTGAAAGACAAATGGAGAAAAAGGAATTACTGCTGTATAGATCTTTGGTGGGTCAGAGGAATTGGTTGAGTGGACAAACTAGACCTGATTTGTGTTATAATGTGTGATAAAAGTAAGTTTTTTAAAGGGGAAAAAGGGGAAGAAATGAGGAAACTTATAAATGTGATTAAAAGGAGTAAAGAGATTGATATGGGAATATGGTTGACTATGTTAGAATATAAAATTCAAGTGGACGTGTATATGGATGCTTCTTATAGTATGGAAGGGAGTGTTAGTCCCAAAGTAGGATATATTGTTGCATTAAAGGACATAAAAGGGAATATATGTTCAATTGCTTGGAAGTCAAAGTGTATGAGAAGAGTTGCAAGATCTACGACTGAAGCTGAAGCAATTGCTTTTATTGAAGGAACACAAGCAGGTATATATGTTGAAGAATGTTGGAATGAAATTGTTGGTGGTGATAGGTTGGATGTTGTTGTATATAAAAAAAAAAGATTATGTTGAAGGAAAAAAAGGAAGGGGGGGGAAAGAAAAATATAAGAATGATGGGTTTATCTTGATTTTTTTTAGGGTGTTTATATAAATGGTAGTGAATGGTCTTTGTAGAGACTATATAGCCTTTCAAAGTTTTTTTGTAATGTACTGATGTCAGACACATTTTGTATTATCAAATAATAATTGTAATTAAAGAGAAGAGTATATCACTGATTAATGTTTGTGGACACTTCACTACCAGATCTATAGGGTGAGTGTGAAATTATTTAGCTGTGTTAGGTCAGCATATTTAGTTTAATTTTAGCCATATATATATACCAGCATATATATATATAAAGTATATATATATATATATATATATATATATATATATATATATATATATATATATATATATATACAGTATATATATATATATATATATATATATATATATATATATATATATTGTAGAGAAAAATCTCTACCTACTTTTTCTTTCTATGTTACAGAACTCCAGAACTTCAAATATTTATATGATATGATAAAAGCAAAGTAATATTAACATCTAGAGAACGTAAGCTAAAGATTATTTAAGTAAATGGTAAAAAGAATAATGAATGAAAAGAGTATATAATGTAATAGAATTCCAATGTTTTTTTTTTAGTCTTTTCTAACGAGTTGCTCCTCCATGATTATCCACATGTTTTAATGTTGAAATTATTCTACGAAATTTATAAGGCCTTCAACGGTATGTTGTGTATAATTAAATTTATAATTCAATAATTAGATCTTTATATATGAGATAAAAATTTTAAAAAGAAAGTATCTATAGTTTAGTCATTTAAAATTTTATAGGTCAATTACGGTTCTACTTATTACAACAATTCTTTTATGGCCTCTAGGAAAATCTAGGGGTATGTGAAAATATGTTATTCTTTTATATTGTATGACAAATGAAAACTACAAAAATTATAGTTTTATACGATAAATTTTCTATTTAGTGTTTAATATTTTCTAGGTCATCCGGGTACGGATTTAATTGATCTAGTTGCGGACTTGTTTCATCTGGTTACGGACTTTAAAACCAGTTACGGATTTATTGATCTAGTTACGGATTTGTTTCAGCTGAGTACAGATTTGCTTTAGCTGGGTTAGGACTTACCATTTTGCATTGGTTCGGAACTACTTTGAAATAGGTTTTATGAATTATAAACCGGTGTAGAACTTAATAAAATGTATATTGAATCAAAAGAAAGAAACTTTTATGAAAACTTTTACTTTTTAAAGGACACAAAGTAAAACCAGTTAATGAAAAACTATTAAAAACTAATTACCGGTTTGTGTTATGTGCTAGCTTGTGACAAAGAAAAGTATACTATAATAAACATTGTCTTTATAGTTTATTTGTGCAATAGTTGTGCTTATAATAATAAGAAATATACAGATATTATACGATATTAAATAAAGTACATTATAGACAGTACTCTATATGTGTTAAAAATTTAACTTTGTTACATTACGCGATAACAAGGAAATTATAGTATATATATATTTTGATTATTTATGGTGGATTGTAAAAATTTAAATAGTACACTATTATATTTTAAAGGGGATTATTGGGAATTTTTGGAACGATTGACAGCGCACTGAAATTGTATGTATTGAGGGATTATCTTATTTAAAATTTCTATTGCTTGTTGATGTGGTATGAATGCAGAAAGTCATATAGGGTTATTTTTCTAGATTAAATAATATTGAAAACCTCTATTATCATTTTCATACCTTAAAAACATCTGGTTAATTATTTTAAATACTCAAGGCAAATAATTCTAAATTATAATTAAGGTAAATATTTAATGAAGATTTTATTATCCATTATCCGTTGCTTATTGCTTCGCGGTGACTAATCTCATTTTTATTTTTTTAATTTGCATATACCTTGTGGCTGCGATATTCCTTGCATGAGAATTAAATCAATCATCTCAATCCCATTTCATTTGTGTGCGAGTGAAAGTTGCTTCATTCATTATGCGAAATGGAGTTCGGCCTTTTGGGCCCAGCGGGCCGCTTTGTTTTGCTCTGCTCTGCATGATTTCTTTTTCTACGTAAGTTACATTTCACTATTACAATTATTTATTTTCTAATTATTAATTATTATTTCTCCATCCATTCATTATATGTTCTGCTGCCATTGCTGGTGTTCTTGAGTCACCCCAGATTCTTGAACATTACATTGGTAGCAGAGCGTAGTTTCTTCTGAAGCTACCTTTTGCTCGCCGCACCGTTATACTTATCTAGTGTTCTCTATTGAATTTTTGTTTCGTCATTTTTTTTTTCATTCCTCTTATTTTTTTTATATGTTTTTAAATCATGGCAGAGACTGCACCTTCATCGGCGTCAAATACTCTGTTTAATAACACATATCTTTCTGTGACCTCAGAGTCACCACCGATATATTCCACTTGCCCCAATAGGAAGGTGCCTATAATATCATACCACCGGCCTTTATTATATTTGACTACGTCATCAGGAATGAATTCCCCATTTTATTCAATCCCTTATGCCATTTACAATTATCAGCCTCAATTTCCGTCGAAGCCACCACCTGGGTTCGAACCACCGCAGGTAATTCAATCCCCACCGAATGACCAATGTTATATAAACGAGAAGTACAAACATGCACAAGTTCCATCTCCATCCTATACTAATAATACTAATATAATGATGCAAATACTCCAACAAAATCAGCAGATATTACAAGTACTTGCACAGCTAATGAATGCTCTCCTCCTGCTGACAGCTCAGCAGGAGATTCTCCCATCTACTAACCCTAACCCTACTAATACTTTTACTAAAAATGAAAATCACAATAAAGTGCCTACTACACCACAAAGACCTCCACATTCACCATGGTCTAGAGGTGAGGTTGATAAACACCTTAAATGCACTTACTGCAAAAAGTTTGGCCATGACATCCGCACCTGTAAATCTCGTCCTTATTGTCGCTTTTGTGGAAAACGGGGACATCTGCAAGATGAATTTCGTTATGTACAGCAAAACAAATGTCTTCACTGCAAAGAAAAAGGGCACATCATCAATAACTGTCCACAAAGAAAACACAAAGCTCAAACTTGTGACAATGACGAATGTCCTATTTGCAAAGGAAAGCATCTTGGAATTGGAATGGTCCACAATCGATGATATCTAAAATGACACCCCAATCAACGGAAAAATGAAATGAAAAAATGAAATAATGAACCTATTTAATGGATTTCACCTTCAGAATGTCTTCTGCCTTGTTACTTAATATCAAGGGATTCAACAGTAAAAACAAACACTATAAAATTATAAATGTGAGTGCCTCCACAGCCAACATTATCGCACATTAGAAAGAATTGTCTCATACAGTCATAACCAACACTATCAGCTCAGCCAAGAATAGATATAAGGCTTAACGGGCTGTATTAGCAATTATTAGGACATGCCAGGGCACGCTCCTCCATGATTAGGAAAAGGCTAAAACTAAATCTGGCGCGCCCGAAGACAGCCGAACGCTCTCACGGTACCTGAGAACCTACCCTCGTTCTCGATGACCAGCCATCAGGTCCTAAATAAATGTTTAGACAGGTGTCCGGCGTACATTGTTGATCTCTTATTAGACAGAAAGAAAACCCTACTAAATACCTTCAACGTCGACCGAATGTAGTCACTCCAGCCGACTTGAGTCTGCAGGACCGTGGAACCAGGCGATCCCGAAAACAGGGCAGAAGGGGCGAAGAGAAAAGTCACATTTCACTATGTAGGCGTGACTTTGATTTCAAGTAGTTCACTGTGCTGTTCTCCTAATTTTTATACGAAAAATTGTTCTATAGGCTTCTCTTTCCAAGCCCCATAAAAACATCTTTATAAAAAATCCCACGAGTAATCCCTAAAATCCATCTAAGAAAATTATTCAAACGGAAACAAACAAGATGAGAAAAAAATACTCATACATCTACATAGGAGTTTCACAACATTTCTTCTTTTGACGCCCTTCCAGCTGATTCCACGGCCAACTATGCTATGATGTAAGGCGCGTCTAAATGCCCAATATGAATCTCTCATATTTACGCGTCTTCTGAACAAAAAGATCGCTTGGAACTGTCCCAAATGAGTCTGATCCTCCTAGGGTCCATTGAGATGCCATGGAGATACGACCCAAAGGAGAGTACATAAAAGATGCCTCAGGGACAATGCCTTCGGCATCACCAATTTATCCCTCACCTCAGAGCCTCCAGACCCTCCTAGGCTGATTGGATCGATTAATGCCCCGTTGCAATGCGCAGACCCCTCGTTTTGAATAGTGTCTAAGGCAGGTCCGAAAAAAGCAACTATGTATTGGAAGGGGTCTGCCCAATAGATGGCACTAGCGCATAACTAATAGGGACCCTCACGCCGACAAATATGATGTAGAGGCGATAGCGGAAGCTATACTTTCTGTCCCGCCACCCCCGCAAGACTTAGAGCGATGTACACCTCAAAGGATCCGTAAGAGTCAAGAGATCGCTGGCAACTAGTTTTAAGATGCATGTATATGAGCGAAGGTATGAAAGTCGATCATCCAAGCAACAAACCAAGAAACCTCACCGTCGTACCACCTCGGATTGGGGAACCATACGTCTGCAGTAAAGGGGCACGGAATTCGTCCCACCCGCGACGGGGCGTTTCTTCGGAAAAGCACTCGCTTTCTCTCTGACTTTTTTGGTCAATCAGGGATTAAGTGTGTCAAAATCTTTCTACTTGATATTACTTATTCTGACAACCACACGTCTCCAACTCTCATTCTACGGCTGCACGATGCTACCACCCAGGAAGTGTTCTTGTCGGATGGCCAGTTGAAGCTGACGCTCCAAGCAAGGAGTTTATGGGCCCACAGTAGTGACACACACTACTAGAGAGCTTAAGATCACCATTAATTACCCGATATACGCGTAACACAACGGATACCAATAGAGATCCAGGAGCCTAAACGATGGTATCTACCACTCAACGTGAAAGCCTATTGCGAAAAGCAACACACTCAACCACACTGCCCTGCAGAACCCCTTCAATCCATGACAAAATGTCTGGAAAGAGTGGTGCCACACCGAACCTGAAATGAACGATCAGACATCAGGGTTAGAAGAAGAGGAGAAAGTTGTCCCCGGAAGGGTCCCAGGCGAAGCTGATAGGGTTCGCAAAAACCCCACACCCTCCTGGAGTTCGTATGCCCTTCCAGTATATCATGAAGAAAACGGCCCATTGCGGTACCAATTTTTATCGAGCACGGAAGCAAGACGACTCACGTACATCATGGTTCGCCTATCAACGAATAGAGAGAGTGATCCACTTGCAAAGACCTACGAGTGAATAAAACCAAAAATTGATGATCAGTTGTCTCATAAAATGCGTAGTCAGCTGCTCCAATGTAGGTATCCAGAGAGAGCGAGGAAGCCACCATATTCTCCGAAAATCAAACCTTGCGACATGTGGACAACTTAGATTAAGGAGATAGGAGTGTCTGATGCTGTATGTCCAGAGTGCTAAGAAAAATTAGTTGTGTGGTCCTTCCCAGGTTTCGGAATCTGGACAATATTTATTTATAAGGATTATAGTAGGTGATAATATATAATATTTTGGACTTAGTTATAACCAAGTAAACCAATGATTGAGAATAATAAATACGTATAATATATATAAAACATATGATAATTATAATATAATATATATATATAATATAATATATAGATATATATATATGTATTATATATATATATATATATCATAGACCTATAAATATAGGCAGATGCGTGCGTATGGGTCCGCCTAGTTGTACAAGTAAGTCGGAAGAAATAATTCCGGCACCTTTTTATGGACCGATAGACTTACGGGCAGCGCATCTAAGAAGAAATCTAACGGATGAAAGGATAATAACAGTATAGTGCGCGAATGAACTGTCTTCCCGTTCGTAACTGGCGATTTCAAAATGAGCACTGAGGAGCGGGCAGTGCCGAATGAGAGCCCCTTAACAGAAGTTAAGCAGATTGAGGAAGAGTGTGGTAGCGAGTCTGTTATACTGCTTATAACAACTTACGCTTCCACAACGATTAGCCCGAGCACACTCCTGGTTCCACTCAGGTAGTCGTTGATTGATTTCGCGATGGTCCCAGGTTGAATAATAAGCCCACACTTACGAACATATACTAGTATACTAATTTTGTTTTTTTAAATTTTTTTTCAAAATCAAACCCTTAATTAAGCCCAAGGCAAATGATCTGCTCTTTATTACTTTATGGATTTTGCGCGGACCGGAACCTCAGTTCCTAAGGAACAATCTTCAATTTATTTTTTTCACTCTTTTCCTAGGTGTTTCACCTATATCCCAGCAGCAGTCTCTTAAAAATAGCTCTTCTTTGATCCCTGCCATACTCGAGCTCACAGTGTGGATACCTGCTACCGGTAGAGCCTACTTGAGATATTTTTCCAGGCTCTTTTTTACTTTAATATTTCCAAGTAGCTCCCACAAATGACTGGAACTATTCAATTTTGTCAATGCTCCATATCTTCAGAGTTCGGTATTTCAGTCTCTCGGTATTTATGTTTCTTTTCTCCCTTTTCGTAGGCTGCAGACGCCTCCATCCCCTACGTAACTCCGACCTTTATTTATCCAGCACCTAATTGTCAGTTTTGTTAGTGGGAATAACAGTATATTCTGGTTTTGTTATGAGTGATTTTGTGCGATACTGCTGGGTATATTGCTAATTACCCCGAACAAGCACTAAGTATTTAAGACTCTGTTGTTTTCTTCTATATATTGTTTGGGTTATGTTTCCAGTGGTTAACTGTATTTACTTTTATTCCTATTTCAAATTTTCTGCATAATCTATAATGGATCAGTCTGCATATGCTGCTGTGTCTTTCTGTGTATGATCCCCTCAGCAGCAAAAACCTCACATCCAGATAATATGTAACATACTGATTCCGACCATTTATTGCACATTCTGCATTTGTCCGTTATGTTTTTCCGCCCCTGATATCGTTGTTTTTTGAAGCCGTTTGGTTCCGAGGCTTGATCTTGGGCTGCAGGATGGTTCTTTCGTCTGGTCACTTTTTAGCCATCCTTTATCATCACCTCATTTTGATTTGAATTGTATCAATGAAGGCTTCATCAGTATATTTTATCGGTGCTTTTAGCAAATGATGTACGCATTCTTCCCATTGCTTCCAGCGTTTGTTCTTCTCTCTTCTCTTTGTTTTTCCTTTCTTAGCATTTTTTTATTTCTCTCCAAACTTTTCATGGTTTCTTACTTCTTCATCAATTCTCATATCTCTTATAGAATCATTTTCTTTTTTTAATAATTGAAGTTGAAGAAGGTTTTCAAACTTTCTTGCTCATTATACCCATCCAATGAACTCTTATATCCTCTTTGCCCTTCATAATACTCCCATTTCCTATTATTGTGTCTAAAGCTTTGTATATCTATTATCTATTGTGGTGTTACTTCCCATTCCTCCTTTTTTTCGGGATACATGCATTCGTGGCACACATTGATTTTTATAAGGTCATCTTGTGTGCGTGCAGCATTTTTCTGGCCATAACATCCAGCTTGTTTAAGTCTTCCTGCATTCAGTCGATGATCCCAAAACCATATGAGAGTACCGGGATCGCCAAGGTGTTCATGGCTTGCATCTTGTCTTCTGGGGCATTCAGTTTCCGATGTTTTAAGATAATTAATCTTTCTCCATATTTCCCTTTTATTATTTTCCCTTCATTATGTTGTTTTCTATTTTTTTTGACTCTTCTATTCCAAGATACTTATACGTGTTGTCTCTGTTCTAACTCCTTAATTTAAATTCTCCTTCAATTTTCTATGTCTCACTTTTCTGTTCTTCTGCCTTGCTTTGTTGTTAGTAAGCATAAGACGCACATATCATCTAGCCCAAATCACGGGCATACATATTCATTAAGGAAAAACGCGTGATTTACCCGATGTATCCTATTTGATTTAATGCTTTTCTCTCTACTCTCTGGACTCGAGCGATAGATTTACAGGTATCCGAGTATTAAAATAGGTGCGTGAAATTATTGGTAGGGTTCATTACTCATTTCTCGTAAATTATACAACATCATTCCCCTCAAAGGAGGGCATTAATACCCTATGCTCAGGAAAAGGATTTTATGGCAAGCACATAACTCATTTAAGGGAGAGATGGAGTCTCCCTGGAATATACCTCGCTTAATATTTACTTCTTCTATTACCAAATTTCCTTCTTCATAATGGAGATTTATATTAACTTTCCATATCTTTATTGCATTTTCTATGAACCTTATAATTTCAGGGCTAATTTTATATATTTTTAAAACTTCTTTGATCCAATTGTGAGGGACACTATCGTAGGCTTTTTTATAGTCTATCCATGCCATACTTAGGTTTTTCTGGGCCCTCCTCGAATTTTCTGTAATCATTTTGTTGGTGAGTAATTGGATCCTTAGTTCCAAAACTATTTTTACAAGAACATCCTTTTGTTCTTCGCTTATGGATGTTATTGTTATCCAAATGTTCTTGGATCCTATTTTGCCTTAACCCTCCCGTAAATGACCTTATATAAGATTGCAGACACCGTGATGAGATCACATGGTATACTTTTCAGGTCTCTGTGATTTATTCGCTACTTTCCGTGCCGCCTCACAGTTTCATCCAGCTGTTTAACCACCCTAGAGAATATTTTCTTCTACTTCCACATTTTAATCTAATAGTTGGCTATTAACTTAATAACAAGCCGGGCAAGCAGTTTCTCAATAATGTTCTATTTTCATTTAAGCCATTACATTTATATAGAACTCGTTATCTACTCCAGGTGTTTTCCAGTTGCTACTCTTTTTTAATTACATTTTCAATCTCTCTTTTGAGTAATTGTTAAAGTTACATGTTCCATTTGAGGTTCGAATTAATTGTTCTTAGCTATTCTTATATTTGTTCTAGCCAATTCTGCATGGCAATTGTTAAACGTTCTTTCATCCTCATAAAAATTCCTTTCCAGAGTCTTTCCACTTCTTCTTTTGGCAGGAGGGTTTGACCGCACTTTGATGGAATCATTGCGATAGATTCCTCTATAAACGTTTCCCTGCATTTCCTCTTAAATCATTTGATTTTGTTTTTCAACTGTTTTCTCGCTTCTCCATTACCTTTAATCTTATTAAGCCTTTGCTAGATAACAACTTAATCTGACTGTGCAATAGGCCATGAGTTAGGGTTGGAGTATAACTCCCCATGTACGCCCGTGTTTATCTCCCCTTTAGTAATATTATTTTACTCTTCTTATTAGCGGTGTTGTTCTAGCTATGTTATCAACACAAAGTCGAGTAAAGCATCTTATTTTATCGATACCTCGTTTGTCTTAGGCGGTAACGTACTATCCTGTGTCTCTGTTAGTGCTAGATTTCCATGGGAGGTGGTTGATTTGGTTCTTGGGTTCTTCCTTTTTTTCTCCTGCTTTTTGGCCTTGACTACTTTAGCTTTCATACAGTCCCCAATTGTTCTGGCGAATACTGCATAATATAGTCTATTAATCTCAGTCAAACTACAATTAACTGGGATAATTCTTTGTAAGTACACTTTACTCTGTTATTCATTGCACTAGTACCTCAATAGTTTCTCCAATTAGTAAGGAACCAATACCGATTTTTTTTTATTTTGACAGGCTAGGATAGGATAGGAAAGGATTCCGTTTATGAGGTCTTCATCTCTATATTTTTCCTATTTTTTTACAGAATTACAACATTGTCATAACATCCTGGACTGAAGCAAGATTGCGATTTAACATTTCCATTTCTTGGACATTCGGGCTAGGTAATTGCGATTCATGCAATTCCCATTGGAACTCGTAAGGTGCTGATTACCAGTTCTTCATTTGTAATATATCTGTTTAGGGTAGCCATCTGACTTACACATCACGGAATTTTCTGTATCTGTCCATTTCATTCTCCGTTCATTTTCCCTCTTTTACCTCCCAAAATGCGACTACAAGACTATTTCCTCTAGATCTTATTTACTGTTTTTGTCCTTGGTACTACATTTTGCGAGGTAAAGAAGAGGGAAATGAGGAGAATGAAAATGGAAACAGATACAGAAAATTCGGATGTAGAAGAGATGAAAAATATAAACAGATGAAATACAAATGAAGAGAGAGACTGCGAGACAGACAGAGAAAGGGAACTGATGAATGAAATAAGGAATGTCCAAAAAGGAAATGAAGAATCTTGCTCAGAGGAGGAAATGGTTGATAAAAATAGCAAAATATAGAGATGAAGACCTCATAAACGGAATACAGTGCAGGATCTCTGCGCAAAAGATAAAAGAAAAATCAGGTCAATGGTCCAAATGGAGAAAGTAATGAGCTAGGATAGGCAAAAAATGAGAGCTCTACAAGAATGGGAGTTATCCCAGTTAATTGTAGTTTGACTGAGATTAATAGACTATATTATGCAGTTGCCAGGGCAGTAGCGGACTGTATGAAAGCTAAAGTAGTCAAAGCCAAGAAAGCAGGAGAAAAAAGGAAGAACAAAGAAAAAATACCACCATGGAAATATAGACTACAGCAGGAAGTAAGCAAGCTAAGACAAGAGGTATCGATAATAGATGCTTACTTCCTGCTGTTAGTCTAAATATTCCATGGATAGGTGGTATTTTTTTCTCTCTGTAATTCAGTTCTTCCTTTTTTCTCACTGACTTTCTTTGGCTATTGACTACTTAGTTTCATACAGTCCGCTACTTGCCCTGGGCAACTGCTTAACTTCATAGTCTATGAATCTCAGTTCAAAACTACAATTAAACTTGGAGATAAGATTCTTTTTTTTGATACTTTATCTGCTATTTTCCTTTCTCCATTTGGAACCAATTACCGATTTTTTTTTATATTGGAATGATCTCCGGGAGATAGGGCATCACTCCTTATTTTGTCTATTTTTATCAACAATTTCCTCCTCTGAGCAAGCATTCTTCATTTCCTTTTTGGACATTCCTTATTTCATTCATCAATTCCCTTTCTCTGTCTGATTCCAGTTCTTTCATTTGTATTATCTGTTATATTTTCCATTTCTTCTACATCCGAATTTTCTGAATCGGTTTCCTTTTCATTCTCCTCATTTCCCTCTTTTACCTCTTTTGATAGAACAAGGACCAAAACAAACAATAATAGAAGAGAAAAGTTGTAGTGGACATTTATTGGAGGTAAAAGAGGGAAATGAGGAGAATGAAATGGAAACTAAAGATACAGAAAATTCGGGATTGTAGAAGAGATGGGAAAACTATAACAGATAATACAAATGTGATAAGAACATGGAATTAGACTCAGAGAAAGGAGAATGATGAATGAATAGAAGGAATGCAAAAAGGAAAGGTAGAAGAATCTGATGCTCAGGGAGAGGAGGAAATGTTGATAAAAAAATACGAACATAAAATAGAGAAGGATATGAAGACCTCATAAACGGAATTACAGGGCAGATGCAAAATAAAAAAAAAAATCGGTAATTGGTTCCGAAATGGAGAAAGGTATACTAGGATAGCAGATAAAGTACTACCAAGAATTATCCCAGTTAATTGTAGTTTGACTGAGATTAATAGACTATATTATGTAGTTTATCTGCTATCCTAGTTTATTTCTCCATTTGGAACCAATTTACCGATTTTTTTGTAATTTGCCATCTGCCACATGTGACTATTCCGTTTATGAGGTCATCAGTCTCATAATAATTTGTGGCTAAATTTTGTGGATACAACATTCCTCCTCTGAGGAGCAAATGATTCTATCTTTCCTTTTTGGACATTTCCTTATTGTACATTCATCAATTCCCTTTCTCTTGTCTGATTCCAGTTCGGTTCCATATTGTATTATCTGTATTATATTTATCCATCTCTTCTAACATGGCCGAATTTCTGTATCTGTTTCCATTTCATTCTCCTCATTTCCCCTCTTTTACCTTCCAAAATGTCACTACTCCAACGTAATTTCCTCTTTACTAATTATTGTTGTTTTGTCCTTGTCTAACATTATTTGGAGGTATAATAAGAATTGAGCCGGGGGAAGAATGATGTGAGGAGATATGAAATGGGAAACAGATACAGAAACATTCGGATGTAGAAGAGATGGGGAAAATTATAACTAGAATAATACAAATGAAGACTGGAATCAGACAGATGAAAGGCGAATGATGAATGAAAAGATAAGGAATGTCCAAAAAGGAAAAATGAAGAATCTTGCTCAGAGGAGGAAAGTTTGATAAATAACTAGCAAATTATAGATGATGAAGACCTCATTAAACGGAATTACACAGTTGCCAGATGCAAAAGAATAAAAGAAAAATCGTAATTGGTTCCAGAAATGGAGAAAATATACTACTAGGATAGCAATAAAGTACTACCAAGAATGAATCTCTCCAGTCAAACTACAATTTAACATGGGATTAATTCTTGGTAGTACTTTGATCTTGACTAATCCTTAGATTTTAAATAATTTCTTACCATCGTTGGAACCAACATTACCTCGAATTTTTTTTAATTTTGCATCATGTCAACTGTATTTTCCGTGGATATATTAGATGATAGGGTCTTATAGGTCCGATTCTCGGTTCAATTATTCTGTCTCATTTTTATCCTATATTCGGGAAGGTTCCTCCTCTGACCAAGATTCTTCATTTCCTTTCTCTGCGACATTCCTGATATTTCATTCATTTCCCTACATCCCTTGTACTGCTGTCTGATTCAAGTTTCTTCTAGTCTTGTCTATTAGATTTCTGTTACTATTTTCCTCCCATCTCTGGTCTTTACATATCCGAATTATTTCTGTATCTGTTTCCACTCAATTCTCCTCCTTATAATATTCCTACCTCTTACCTCCAAATGTCGCAACTACCAACTATTTCCTCTCTATTATTGATTGTTTGCGGAGAAATTCCTATGTCTACATTTGGGAGGGTAAAAGAGGAAATGAGTGAAGAATATGAAATGGAAACAGAACAGTAAAAATTCGGATGTTAGAAGAGTATGGAACAAATATAACAGGATAAATACAAATGAAGAAACTGGGAAACAGACAGTGAAGGAATTGATGAATGAATATAAGGAAATAAGGGATGTCCAAAAGAAAGGAAAGTAAAGAATCTTTGCTTCAGAGAGGAGGAAATGTTGATAAAAATAGCAAAAAATATAGAGATGAAGACCTCATAAACGGAATTACAGGGGAGATGCAAATATAAAAATAAAAATCCGGTAAAATAACCCTAATGGAGAACTATACTAGATAGCAGATAAAGTACTACCAAGAATTACCCCAGTTAATTGTAGTTTGACTGAGATTAATAGACTATATTATGCAGTTGCCAGGGCAGTAGCGGACTGTATGAAAGCTAAAGTAGTCAAAGCCAAGAAAGCAGGAGAAAAAAGGAAGAACGAAAGAAAAGATACCACCGTGGAAATATAGACTTACAGACAGGAAGTAAGCATTCTATTATTCGATACCTCTTGTCTTAGCTTGCTTACTTCCTGCTGTAGGCTATATTTCCATTGGTATGCCGTCATTTTATTCTTTTGATTCTTTCCTTTTTTCTACCATGCCTTTTCTGGCTTTGTGACTACTTTAGCTATTCATACAAGAGTCTCGCTACTGCCTGGCAACTGCATAATATAGTCTTATTAATCATCATGTCAAACTAATCACAAAAAATTATAACTGGGATAATTTCTTGCGTAGTACTTTATCTTGCTATATCCCTTAAGTATAATTTCTCCATTCTGGTAACCAATAACCGAATTTTATTTTTTTATTTGCATCTGCACTAGTAATTTCCGTTTATATGAGTTCTTCCCATCTCTATATTTTGCGTATTTTTATCAACGATTTCCTCCTCTGAGCAAGATTCTTCATTTCCTTTTTGGACATTCCTTATTTCATTCATCAATTCCCTTTCTCTGTCTGATTCCAGTTCTTCATTTGTATTATCTGTTATATTTTCCAATCTCTTCTACATCCGAATTTCCTGGATCGGTTTCCATTTCATTCTCCTCATTTCCCTCTTTTACTTCCAAAATGTCACTACCAGCTATTTCCTTTTCTATTAATGTTGTTTAGTCGAAATAGTTGGTAGTGACATTTTGGAGGCAAAAGAGGAAAATGAGGAGAATGAAATGGAAACATTCAGAAAATTCGGACGTAGAAGAATTGGAAAATATAACAGATAATACAAATGAAGAACTGGAACCAGACAGAGAAAGGGAATTGATAAATGAAATAAGGAATGTCCAAACAAGAAATGAAGAATCTTGCTCAGAGGAGGAAATGTTGATAAAAATAGAAAAATATAGAGATGAAGACCTCATAAAGGGAATACAGGGCAGATGCAAATTAAAATATAAAATCGAGGTAATTAGGTTCCAAATGCGATAAATTAATAACTAGATAGCAGATAAAGTGACTACCCCAAGATTATTATTATTCCCCATTTAATTGCTAGTTTGACTGAGATTAATAGACTTTATTATGCAGTGTTGCCAGGGCAGTAGCGGACTGTATGAAAGCTAAAGTAGTCAAAACCAAGAAAGCAGGAGAAAAAAGGAAGAACAAAGAAGGAATTACCACCGTGGAAAATATAGATACAGCAGGAAGTAAAGCCAAGCTAAGACAAGTAAGTATCATAAGAGAGTGCTTACTTCCTGCTGTAGGTCTTATATTTCCTCATGGTGGTATTTTTTCTTTGTTCTTCCTTTTTTTCCTGCTTTCTTGGCTTTGACTACTAGTGTAGCTTTCTATATCAGTCTTCAGCTAACTGCCCTTGGCAATGGCATGAATTAGTGCTTATTAAATCTCAGCAAACTACATATTTAAACCTGAGGATAATACTACTTGTTATATGTAACTTGTATCTGCTATCCTAGAATATATTTCTCCATTTTGGAAACCAATTACCGATTTTTATTTTTATTATTTGTGCATCATTGTGCACTGTATATGATCCGATTTATAGAGCGTCTTCATCATCTATATTTTGCTTAATTTTTATCAACAAGTTCCCCTTTGCTGCAGCAAATTCTTCATTCCTTTTAATTATTGGACATTCTCCGATTATTTTCAATTCATCAATTCCCTTTCTCTGTCTGATTCCAGTTTCATTTCATTTGTTATTATCTGTTATATAATTTTCCATCCTTCTACAGCCGAATTTTCTGTATCGTTTCCATTTTCATTACTCCTCAGTAATCCCTGCTATAAGTTTTACCTCCAAAAAGTTTCAACTTACCAACTTATATTCCTCTTCTATTATTGTTGTTTGGTCCTTGTCTTGATTTTCTTTTTGATACAGGATCCTTTAATATCAAATCAATATTTCCATTTCTTTCCCTTTATTCATTTGTGTTACAGTCTCTTGTTTGTTTTTTATTTGTTCTCCGTTTCTTTTGTTGGTTTTTGATTTTCTTTTTCTTTTACCGCTGCGCACTCTCAAGGTTCGTTCTTTTTTCTTTTTATATTTTTCTACTAATTCTAAAGTCATTTCCATTTTATTTTCAACCTATGTTTTGTGCTTTCATTTTTATTTCTTCAAGTTCGTTCATTCGTTTGGTAAATATTGGATGATTTGCTAAGTTAGAATTTTGCTTCATTTAACTGTCATTGGCCCCCTAATCTGTATGTTATTCGGTCCTCCTTACAGTAGCATGACATTCATAATTCAGCGGCCACTCCGCATTCCCACCTATATTATATAATATATATATATATAGATATATATATATATTATATTATCATATATATAATAAAATTTAATATAATATATATAATATAGGTATATTATATATATATTCATTATATATATGGTAATAATAGTAAATATAATATTATAATATATATATCTATGATATATATATAAATAAATATATATATATTATATATAATTATAAGATATAAATATATAAATATTATATAATAATATATATATATATATATATATATATAATATATTATATATATTATATAATATATATAGTATATATTATATAGTATATATATAAATTTATCCTTTAATTTTTAAACGTTTCTTTGTAAAGAGGAGTCAAGCAACTAAAAAGTCGTTTTTATTAGCAGCCTCCACTTTTTAATAAAGCAAAATTTCATTCTCGCATCTCTAATTGTTTATTATTATTATTAAATATATAATATTATTATTATAATATTCATTATTGTTACTGATTATTGTTAAAAAGAATGTATACTAATTACGTATATTAATTATATATAATATTATATATAATGAATATATATATATATAATATATATATATATATAACTATTTAATATATATTACATATATATTATTATATATATATATCAATTATATAATATATATTATATATATATATAGGCTCTAATATAGTATAATATTAGGTACCATATAGTGTGTTATAATAGTATATCAATATATATATATATATAGGGTATAATATATATATATATATATATTATATTAGTCTATATATATATATCAATTAATGTTCAAATAATATAATAAATATATGTGGAGTCAAATGCATTAATAACATGATAAACATGAGATATGATGTTATATTATATATATATAAGGCCCCTAAGTAAAACATTAGATTAAAGCATTGAGTTAATAAACAGTGAGTATATAAACCACAAATAATAAGCATACTAATCCCATTATGTTGATCTTATATAGTGTAACTCAACCTCTATATTTGATTCTTACTGAATTTATACGTATCTATTATTAAGGTATTAGTTAACAAAAACTGTTATGTTATTTATATAATAAATAAATAAATTTACTGTTAAAATTCTATTTGTAAATAATTATAATAAGAATGAGATTTATATAATTACAGACACTCATGGTATAATTTTACTTATTGATTCATTTTACTTACATATACTAAATAATTATATAAACTAAATTATAAATTAATAAAAAATTATTTTGCTACATAAGTATTAAATGGATTAACCCGATTTCAATTTAAAAAATTAAAATGTTATATAAATATTTATATAGGTTTAGGTATTATCTTAAATAGGTGTCAGAAATGAATTAAACTTGATTTTAACATGATGAGGCCGTCTTCGCTAGAGACAAAATTGAGTTTTAGTTTTAATATAAAAATGAGTGAGTCTAAGGATATTATAGAATAGTAAAATATAATATGAGTCAATGACTCATAGTGAGTATATATTGGAAACTAATATTCTCTTTGAAATGTTAAATTTACAAGTATGCTATTTGGAAAAAGATTTGAGGACTTATATATTTCAAATAATATCTATATTTTTTTCATTCAGCGCTTACTAGATTATAATAGGTGAAATATGACGCTTGACCTTGAGGGTCGCACGTGACAGGCGGGACAGAAACGCGGAAATTAATTGTCGTAACCTGCGGGCGTCTAACGCGTCGAGCTGGCAGCGTGAGGTAACTGCTGACGAATCTAGGCACCGTCGGGATAGTGTAATGCTAGGTAAGAAGTCATGAGGTCACAATTCCTTTGCGGCTGT
>JABUQX010131174.1:0-11763 GCA_015478945.1 Trachelipus rathkii | reverse complement strand
TAATTTTGATGTAGGTATAAAGAAAGTAATAGATTTTCAAGAGCAACAAGTACTGGTTCACCCCTCAGAGGTAGTATTTTACTTAAATTTTCCAGAATTAATCTTAAATAGAAGCTGTATCATAAGTATGGTTACCATGTGGTGATAAAGATTTATATATATATATATATATATATATATATATAGTATATATATATATATATATATATATATATATATATATATATATATATATATATATATATGTATATATATATATATATATATATACAGCATATATATATATATATATATATATATATATATATATATATAAATATATATATATATATATATATATATATATATATATATATATATATCAAAGTCGTCCGATCCATGGAAACATTTGAAGCAACGTTTCAGTAAATAAAAGATACCTTTAAAAATTGAAATAATTCCAATCTTAAACAATTATACATAATAATTACAATTAATCCTAGTTTGTCAATTTTTCATTTTATTGTTAACTCATAAATATAGTATTGTAAGTTGTATTGTTTCACTCATTTGTTGGTCATTTAGATTTTGGTGTGTGTGTAAAGAGAGAGAGATATAGAAGGAAGGTAGAGATATATAGTATATATGGAGAAATGTAACTGACAAAATTCTTAAAGTTTTTGTCTGCTTTTTATATATATATTATATATATATATATATATATATATATATATATATATATATATATATATATATATATATATATATATATATATATATATATATCCCCTTTTTTTAACAATGAATCATGAAAAATTAGCTTTTTCTATTCCAAAAGCTTATTTTTTCCGCTTAATATACGAAATTTATTTATAAAAAAAAATTTTTTTAAATGTTTTACTTAAAAATTTCAAATTCACTTTAGAAAAATAAAAACATATACTGTATGTTAAATCAACTCGGAGGAAGCTTTTGGGCTATTTATCTTCAAATCACCTACATGTGATGTTACTGGGAATAATTTCATCTTAAAATAATTGAAAGAAAGAGAAGTACAAATCAAGCAAATATACATTTTTTATAATATTTGCTACACTCAATACTGAAAGAAAATTCATTGAATTAATTTTCTATTAATCAGACATAATTAAAAGTGAACAATAGTTTTTTTTACAAAATAGTCATACCTGGTAACTATGAACGAAGTGCCAATTTTTGTCATACAATTTTTGAAATTTAAGACATGAGAAATATATATATATATATATATATATATATATATATATATATATATATATATATATATATATATATATATATATATATATATATATATATATATATATATATATATATATATATATTTGAAAATTTATCATAATGTCTACAAGCACTTCAAAAGTCTTATTCTGTCATTCGTGCTAGAAGTTGATACTCTTTTGAAAATAAAATTTTACATTTTTAAAGTGATTTATATTTTTATACTTAAAATGAATATAAATGGCGAAAGCGAATACAAATAATTTTGTGTATTTGAAAACCTTTTAAAAACAAAATCCAGTGTTTCATCTTAAGGCGAAAAAGAAAAAAAATATTTAAATTTGGTAGGCATATTCCAGAGCTTCGCATAACTTTGCAAGCAAATTCATTCGACCGCAAATTCAATGTAATTTAGTGCGAGAAATCACTTTAGCTAACCGGATGTCTTCAAATGAAGAAATTGCTTTGCTAGATGTTTATACTATTTAATAATGAAATAGGAATGTGGAAGTCAAACGGATTTAACGATTTGTATCATAAGAAGTAATACATTTATTTAATCAAGAAAATAGAAATTAGAATAAACATATAAATAACTTAAGTGATATATATATATATATATATTATATATATTACGCCACTGATATATATATATATATATATATATATATATATATATATATATATATATAGATATATATATTTAGTATATATATATAAAAATGAATATCTGCCATGACGCAGTTTTCATCCCATCGTCACTGATATATATATATATATTATATATATATATATATATATATATATATTATATTATACATATATATATATATTATATGAGAGTATATAAATATATATATATATATATATATATACATACATATATATATATATATACATATATACATATATATATTATTATGTTATTATTATTATTATGTTAGTATATATATATATATATTATTATTATTATTATATATTATATATATATATATATATATATATATATATATATATATATATATATATATATATATATATATATATATATATATATATATATATATATATATATATATATATATATATATATATATATATATATATATATAGAGTAGTATATATATATATAATACAACAAACAATCATAGGCAATAAAAAGACAATTTAAAGTAATGAATAATAAGGCATAAGAATAATTTCAATGAAAAAGGCAATAAAAATTAAGTAATTTTTGTTGTTTGGTAATTTTTTTTTTAATATTTTGATATTTTTTTTAAGGATATTTTTTTTTTTTTTTTTTTTTTATAATCGCTTTAACTTACTCTTCTCAAAAAATATTTTTAGATAGTCTAATTTTTTATATATTTTAATTATTTATTTGATCTAGTTTTCAAGTAGTTAATTTTTTAGATATTCTAATTATCTAATTGATCTAATTTTCTAGTTGTCTAATTTTTAATTTGTCTAATTTTCTAGTTAATCTTTTTTTCTAGTTAACCTAATTTTCTAATTAGTCTAATTTTCTGGTTAATCTATTTTACTAGTAAGTCTAATTCAACAGTTAGTAAAATTTTCTAGATAATCTAAATTTCAAATCAGTCTAATGTTCTAGTTAATCTAATAGACTAGTGAGTCTAATTTTCTATTTAGTTTAATTTTCTAATTAGTATAATTTACTAGTTAACAGTTAAATTACAGTAATTGTACTTTTCTTTAGTGATTATTTGTAATAGTAAGGTTTATTCCATTGGAATGGTTTACCCCCCTAACACATGTCTCATGCTTCTGATTATGGGGGCATTACCCCCCTACTCAATTTTTCGTTTCAGGAGTCAACTTTTTTACATTCTTTGTTTTGAAGTATTATTTTGTATATCCGTACATTTCGTTTATTTTTTCTTTCCCAAACATCATTCAGATTATCTCAGAAAATCATGCTATTTTATTATTTCTTATCAACAATATGTTCTCAACATTCAACCATATGTTACAGCAACACATACCTTGACCTTAAATTTAACCATTACTTAAATTTAACGCATTAGAATTCTAGTACTCTAATCATACACAAATTCGATAAGTTACTAACCATATAGTCTACTGTTACCTAACACAAGTCACTCATTGTTTACTAAATTATGCATAACTATTTCCTCTTCCACCCTCTCATTCCTTATCCACACCAGCTCACAATATTTTTTTTCACACATTTCACAACCACACCTACTTAACTTATTATTTACTACATACGTTTCCTTATTTATACTAATTGTTTCAGTCTCACATGACGAGCAAATCAAATATTTGGCCTTTCTAATTATTACATTTCCATCTGGTTCAATCTCACTCTACTCCTCTTCTCATACTTACAACATAATTTTATTCCTACGAAATCTTATATTGTACTTTATTTCAATACTATTTCATTATTTTATTACAATTTATCTGTAACCTGAAAATTTAGATAAAGGTTCCGTTTACGTGGAACGATTTCAATTTTGACACTATATAATATATACATTCGAGAGCTGCATTACATTGCTATATCCTAAGAACATAAAGATAGATATACGGTGGTTAGTTAGGGCTTAGCCAACCCAACTTAATTCCAACCTAGTCCCTATTTCGCCTTTAACGGACAGCTATTACATAATAACGAATGTAGGCTATATATCTATTTATTCTCGTCGCCTCACTACAATAGGGTTAATTATATAAGTTAAATGTAGGGTAAAGATGTATCTGTAGGCATTACTGTACTATAAGAGGATGATGAGACTATAATAATGTGTAATTACTCTTGATAATATGTGGATAAAATGGTGGTCCAGTAGATGTATTCAAACTGTAGTAGGATTGAGTGTGTAAATAGAAATTGCTGATACTGAACAATAAGTAGAGTGGTACGAATCCTTACTAACAATAATGGCCTGGAAGGTGTTAAATTATTTCTCATTTACGCTTCGAGACTTCGCTTATCATTCTCTATCTCACCTTAACTTTTCTTACTCAACATATGTATTCTTATTATATATATATAGTATATTAATATAATATATATAACTAATATATATATATTTATTATATATTATATTTATATATATAATTATATTAATATACTATTATATATATATTATATATAATATATATATATATATATAAATATTTTATATATATATATTATATATTATTTTTTATATAATAATATTTTTTATATATTATAGATTAACATCTTCCTCCTAATATTAGATCTAATATATATTAATTCTATTTTATTTATCATTATACTCTTCCTCTTTATTTCTTCAGGAATTCTTCTATTTGGAGGCTCTTGTAAATTCATCCGCAACTCTTTGTCAATTTCTACCATCCTCAAATTCTGATTTCTACCTGTGTAATAATCTCCTATATTTATTTCTTGATGCTTTTATTCATATCTTGTAACTTTAAACTTTAAAGATCTATTATTTATATTACAATTAACATTATACTCAACTATTTATTATTAAAGATAATAAATATTAACTCACGTATAATTCTACATTTATATTTTAACTCATTTCTTACATACAATTTTCATATATACCTTAACGTCAATACTTATAATGGCTAATTACATTTCTTAAGTTCATCTCATCTAATAATATTATCCATGTTCTCAATTTTATTTTTGTATGCTTTTATAATATTATCGGTGTTCATCCATTATTTCATTTAAGTCATGGTATACTAATCTATACTACTTTCTTATATATATGCTTTTTACTAAATCAATCATTATATGATTATTATTCACATATCTATTAGTAGCCAACATAAGTAAAACTCTTCTCGTTTTTAATATTGTACGTTACCTTATTTTTCCTATTTCTATTTTAAATTTAATGTAAATTCTTCTAATTTCTTTTTTTTGCTATCTTTAGTTTTATGTTCTGTCGCTTTAGATTATTTTGCTTGTTTAGATAGTCTTCGGTGTTGTTCATCATTTAGGGTTGTTGCCTCTCGGATGGTTATTTGTGCGGCTTGGCAATCTGGGGGCGGGGCGGGTTTTTTTGTATAGGCTTTTCGGTTCGGCATCTGGTTAGCTGGTTTTTGGTGTGTGTTTGTTTGCGGGTATTGTGTTAGTGTTCTGTTAGGGTGGTTTTGCTTGGGCGCGGTTATGCAGCATCGTGGTTTAGGAAGATACTATTGGGACTGTAATATTGCGTTGGGACTATCCACATTTTCGCCATGAATGGGAATTTACTTTAAGTTTGTCAAAAGAAATTAAGGAGAATAATAAAATAATTCTCAAGTGTCATAGATTCCAGGTTTAAGCTGAACTAGTGCTCTGAAGAGGAAAAAATATCCTTAAGATCTTCCTTATTACGAAAGCACAGTTCATTTTCAAAGAAACTTGTGACGCTTATAATATCGATATTATAACAGACGCAGAGGTGAAGAAAAACTAAATGCTATAGCAGAGAATTATGAAAAAGGGAAGAGAGATGAGAATAGATATGAAAATAGAGGCCGTGCAAGCTATGACAGCAAGCAGCAATTTCAACCAGTAGGTGCAGTGGAAAAGTACCGAAAATTTGGAAACAATAGGCCAAGAGAGTATGACCGCAGATTTAGGAAAAATGATTATTATGCTGATCAAAGGTATCCCAGGATAAACAATTTAAGCACAGAAATAGTAGAGCTAGAAGTAGTAGCAGGCAAAGACAGCGATTTAAAAGTGCAAGTCCGATGCCAAGACGACCGCAGACCTGGTCGACGAAAAGAGATTTTGAGGATAATTTGGCACCCTCAAAAAGAGTTAATTGGAATAAGTTCAACCGCTTTAGGAAGAACAGGGGTAGTAGCTCCCCAAGTCCGAGGTTTACTCCTGAAAAGGGAGGAAACATTAAAACAAAACGTAAGGAATTTAAAATAAACAAAACCAAGGATACCGAGATAGCTGAATCTGGAGCCTCAGAAGAGAAGGGAACCAGACAGAAAACCCACTCTTCGTCGGAAGAGATGGAGCAAGATTCATGCGAAGAACCATCCAGCTCCGATCGAGATTCAGAGGAGGATGATGAAGCTGAGTACATCAGAAACAATATTCATAAAAGCTGCAAATTAGCTGATTAGGGTAAGACCCCCAATGCCGAAAAAACATCGAAGCCTGAAAAGGAGGTGACCCACCTTAGGGAAAAGGAAGATGAGATAAGCGAAAACGAATCAGACCCCGAAATGGAGGAGTTTACCCATATGGAGGGGCAAAATGCTAAAAGGCAAAGCCAAGCTTTTTTAGGAAAAGCAAAGCATCGTGCGAACGTGCCGCGAGAGTAGGAAACCTACTTGAAACAGCATCGTACGGCAGGGTAGCGCATAAGACGCTTAGCAGACCGCCATCGCCGTACAAAGTTCATAATGTTAAGGACGTAGAGCATAAAAACTTTGCACCGCACCGCACTAGAATATCTGCCTATTATATTAAATGTAAAATCTTAAGCAATAATGATAAATTTTATTGCACCTAGAGAGCTTTTCTTGATTCAGGCTCTTCACTTAATATTTTAAAATTTTCTCATTATGATGAGCTAAAAGATAGTTTTAATTTAACTTCCCATGATATTAAACTTAACTTGGAAAGCATTAAACAAGGTGTTATACGAGTACAAGGGGTCACAACACTTACATTAGATATAAGTAATAAAAATTTTCAATTTCCTTTCGTTATTGTAGGAGACAACTGCGACTTCGAGGGTAATATAATCCTTGGTTGCAACATATTGTCTCAACTTCCACTAATGTTTGATTTCCAGAGTAGGAATTGTTATTTTAAGGATGAAAATAACCCACATTTGATTGATTTAGAAAATCCAATACCGTTAATGGTAGATTGAAAATTAGAATTATCTGCAAGATTGGCAGACAAGGAATATCCCAAACAAAATTTAGGAGTAATAAATGGAAATGGTACATCAGGAGAACCGGTTAAAAGCCATTGGCCACGGAAGAAGAACGCTAGAGGTCAGAGACCGAATAGAAAGTCGGACCGATGCAGCGGTACCCATATCAGGTATGCCCGTGCCGACATGAGCCAACCGATATCGAATCCTGTACCGCCAAATAGTGGAAGATTTATTCAGAAAAATGTGTGCCCAAGTATGAATACCTATAGACACCAAAAGAATGGAAGAAATTGGCGCATAAATAACCGAAGAAATTGGGACAAAAATAATAGGAATTGGGACACAAGGAACAGCCAAGGCAATGAAAGAAACCGGTACAAGAACACCAGCAGAAGAAAGTATAAGAGACCGAATCGAACACAAATTTATGATAACTTTGAGGAATTTGAAGGCGATAGATACAGCTATAAGGTCTCAAGAGCTCCAAATTTATCGATGATTCTCGAAGAAGACTCAGACACCTTTGAAGAAGATGCCGAGATCGATGGACAGAGTGGAGATAAGCACACTGATATGATATGAAGTACGCGCTTGAAAATGCAAATTTTCCGCAAAGCGCTGGCAAATTTTCGGATACAAGCTTGCACACTCATTAGGATGAGAATGAACGTAGCATGCAACCCTCTGAACACGGCTCAGATGAGGATTTTTTAGATCATAGTGGAAGGAGCCTGACCCATCTGATCAAACCAGATCTTTTGATCATGATGAAGAGAATTACAAAGTTAATTCTGAGAGAAATAACGGACACAATTATGATCATAGCTCTGATTGTTGTTACCAATATGCCAGAAAGTTTAAGAAGCCCAACTGGTACAGTTGGAAGAAAAACTGTTGGAAGAAAAACAGTTGGAAGAAAATCATTGGAGAAATCACAGAAAAAATTCTGAAGACAAAATTTTGTTTGATCATGATGAAGACTCTGATCGATTTAAAAGGTATCAGTGGAAGAATACCAATAGAAGCGTACGGAACCTCACAGCACCGTCCAACAGCTATCAATACCCAACGAACTCACATAGAAATTTGACATTGTGGAAGGATACTAAGGAACGCGCGCCGAGGTATCCAAAACACATCAGAACGAATGGAAGGAGACCAAGAAATGGTAAGAAACCTGTAAGACACCCAGTGATACTAGGAAGAAACACAGACAATCACCAATCAATTCATAGTGCAAATCGATTGGACAAAACTATCACACAAGAAAAACGACTAAGATACAAATGATGATCCCTCATCAAGTTATGTGGAAAGTTAAATAAAAATGTTACCCCGCTCTAGAGTAAACCTGCAGGAAATACTTGGCCTGTCGCCCCAACTAGTGTTCAAGTGAGAGAGTATTTAACCAATCCTGGGCTAATAATATATGATGAAAAGAACACAGACTCGTTCAGCAGAAAAAGGCAGAAATATTAGATATTTCCATTCACTTTTATATTGAATTAATTGCTAGTCAAAAAGTATATAACCCATTGTAAAATCATTGTAAAAAGGGCAGAGGTTGGGGAAAGTGGCTTGGGTGTGACGTTTAATGTGAATAATCTTGCGCACCCTGGTAACACAATTAATCTTAATAGATTGTGGAACTAAAAACCGATTATAGTATATATAACTATATTAGTATATATATATAATATACTATATAGTATATAATATATATATATATATATATAATATATATAATATACTATAATAAGATCCCTAACTAGCGGTATCGTCGGATCAGCTACATTAGGGTATATATCAAACATCCGCAATCCAGCATCCGCATCCGACGAGAATCTTCAAATCAAAACATTGCCGCATCCGCGGATGCCGAAAAAAATGACATCAAAATTGCTGAACTTAAGATAATCAAGATAATTATATATTTCGTTTATTAATTAAATTATAATTATTTATTATCTAATTTATATATAAAATTTATCTTATTATTATTTAATTTATATTATTATTAATAATTACTTTAATATTTATATTAATTATTATTTATAATATTATATGTAATAATTTATATATTATAATTTAATTAATATTCTTTAATAATTCTATAGGTTGATTAAACATTTGGAAGCAATGATGCGCCACGCTAGGCAAAAATCTCTCTCCTCTATATAATATATTATAATTATTATATTAATATGTAGTATAATACATATGGAAAAAGTTTACTTAAACGGCACCACGGAACGGCATGCAGTGATCGGATAAGGAAAGATCTTATACGCCAGGGTAGCCGGTATTATTTCGCAACATAGATAGATGTTCTAGGGGGTGAACATGAGGTTAGTGTCAGACGATTAAGTTAAGTTACAGTACATTTATCGAACTCTAACTATTTGTGAAATAACGCAAACTAACATATTGTTTTCTTCTATTTATTTTGTTACTAATTAATATTTTAATAATTTATTATCTCAAATAATTAATATATCTTAATTTATAATTAATAATTTTAACTAAATTTGTTTAACATTGCAAAATAGTGATGAAGGCGTTTCCTTTCACTTTGACATCATTAAATGTGGAGTAGAATCCATTTCGTCATGAGGGTTGAGCACTGTAGACCGTAAAGACACATGAAACGCTCACACACGTTCGTTCCTATATTTTCTCTATTGATTCTCAATCATAAACGCGCAAAAAAAACTAGTTAGCAACAGAATCCACCAAAAAAAATACATTATTCTTGAAAACTCTTCCTTGCGCCCCCTAAAAATGTTTATTTTTATTTAAACGATGCTGATTGACATACCGTACATTATACCAATTTACACTATCTTAATTCGTGGTTAGCGTTAAGACATAACTTTCTCAATATATATATATATATATATAATTACTAATATATAGTATGTAATATATGCGTATATATATATAGAAATAATGCTCTTAATACTATAATATATATATACTATTATATATATATCATATATTAATAATATAGTATATATAATATATATGAACGCATAATATAGTAGTATATATATATATATATATATATATTTAGATATGATACTATATATAGTATATATATAATTATATTATATTATATATATGTGCTAGAAACTACTTTCGTAGCGACAGTTTTGCCGCCATTGTCCCCACATGCATATCAATCCACAAGATGTGACTCTCCTACATGCACTATCCATCCACTCCTTACAGTTAATGTTACCACGTAGAATACTTCTTTATAAATTCCTCGTTCCCTTCTTGAACACTTTATCCTTTTGGGAAATAAAACCATTTCAAAATATTATACACAACCCACAGAAAAATACTCTTCGCCTAATGCACCAATACCTCACATCCATCGAGCTCTCACCAAACCATACCCAACGAACACAAACTTGCCTATACTTATCTCTCACCTTTCACTTGCCAGCAACCCGTTTTCGCCGTCTTGCTCAGCACCCCTCCCTTCCTCCTCGACAGAAACGAAATACATTGACACTAATAATTCTCTCTCGCTCCATTATATACCTGATTGATTATCTTCATCACTACAAGCATACAAAAAAGCAGCAAAAAGACGATACAAACATTTGATTCCTCGACTCTCGTTTGAAGACCTCCCCTCTTACTTCTCACCTACCTATTCCTCTCACTTCTACTCCATAGCTTCTCCCCTCTATTCTTCTCTCATCTCTCATCTTCTACTCTTCATCCTAATATTTTATTTTTCTGTTCTATCGTTCTCTATCCTCTTTTATCCTTTTTCCATCAATAGTCTTTTCTATCCCCAATCACTAAATAGTCACCATTCAATTCTATGATCCCTCCTATCAATATTACAGTACAAAAAACACATCACCTCCGCACCTCCTATTAAACACACTATTTAACCAACTTAATCTTTCCAATACTCATGTGGCTACTATGTATGATCAGAAGCATCACATCGTGAATCCTCTTTTTGGTTGAGAAATGTGTGTTAAATACCAATAAATGTCACATAACGATAGACATCTGCTAGTGACTTTAACTCAAGAAGAATTAAATTATTCACCGCACAGCTTAGATCTATTTGAGCAACACTAGTGTATGAATTTTGTCACAACAAAATTTCAAACAACATAATAGCATAGATTAAAATAAATAACATTTTCGTTCACTGATATTCTCACATATATCTATGTACATCCCTATATATAATTAATTATGTAAATCCTCCTCACACCTATAGTAAATCTATTCATATAATAGTATTCATTTATATGAATAAGGTAAAATTCAAAACTACAAATTTCATATATTGTTTATGCTAGCTTAATTTAACGCTTATAACTAATTTTTCATATCTCTAGAGTTGAAATCCTTCTAAATTCTATTACTATATTATTTAATCTTACTCATATATATATATAATACTAATCACTACACAAAAGGTACCTCGTTTGAGCTAATTGAAATTTAGAAAGATAAGCTCTCTCAATGCTATGACGCAACGCAGGCCTATTTTAGAATATATTTACTACCATTCTCGAAATATTATCTATTTCAATTTATATATACTATACTCAATTAATAAAATGAGACTAATATATGATTACATCTCTCCGAAATTTTT
>JABUQX010131173.1:42500-49424 GCA_015478945.1 Trachelipus rathkii | reverse complement strand
TCCTTACTGACGCCGAAAGACAGTGACAGTGAATCCAGATGACTAAAAATTGAAGAGGTGAGAAGAGTTTCAAAAATCTTAGAATAGAATTACAATAATGAAGCTATAGGTGATATCTTAGAAGGGATCAGAGCGGCTCCTTTTTTGCGCGAATAAAGGCTTGGACATGTTGCGTGCTTTCATCCGCCAACACTGAGGGCAAATCTTATCATGAGACATAGAGAATATACAGGGATACTTGAACGAGGGGCGGGGATAGCCCGGAAAGCACACTCCCTCAAAAATCGGGGAGGGATGCCATCCGGGCACCGCCTTCCTAACGCTCGTAGATTTCAGGAGACATGCACCCGATCAATGGTAATGCACCAGCACAAGCATGGACACCTGAGCAGGGAAGGAGGAGGATGAGGAATGCCAGAAATCGTCCAGGGTTGATTAGATGAAAAAAGGAGTCCAAAGAGATTGGCCTTCAGTTGAGAATTAGTCAACAGAACCATCAGAGGCGAATAAGAGAGGAAGGAACAAATTTTACAAGAGTTGTTAGAGATTTTTTGCAAGAGGCCAGAAAGATTTGTCAGTAGAGAACTAAGGAGGTTAACGCACTTTCGTTGTATAAAAGCCCGCTTTGCACGTCAAGAAAAGTACTGAATGAAAAGATTAGCAAGAAGTGATAGAGCAACAGCGCATTTTTTGCCATTCCCGAACGCACTCTCTAGCCTGAAATGCGCCAGAGAACAAGCACATCGAACCATGGTATCTACTACTTAGATATATATTATGACATTATCTATATATACTATTATATATATATATATATAATAATAATACTATACTTATACTATTATAATTATATAATATTTATATATATATATTATACCAATACCTACTTATATACTATCGAATATATATATACTATACTATTATTTATATATATAGTATTATACCTACTAATATATATATATATATATACTATATATATACTATATATTATATTATATACTATATATCATATATATATTATAATTATCAGGACTAAGGTTAACGTACAAGGATAAAAATAAATAGTCACTTCTTAAGTAATTTACTTAAAAACTAATCAAATTTAATTATTCACCAGAAAAACTTCCAAGGATTAATAATAATTAACATTAACTTATTTTTATAGATGTTATTTACAAATGATATGTCAATTCAAACTATAAGTAAGCCGGCTGGTTTATGTGACCAACTCTCTTATATACCGCTTTCTTCTCATAACAAAGGTTAAATCAAATTAATTACATGAAATTCAGCAAATTAAAAACTGAAATTCACATCTAAAATGCGTAGTGGAAAAATTAACAATGGACCAAGAACCAATTCCTGAATGCCAGCACTTTTACAGCGCCCTCTTCTGTAATTCAGGCTCTAACAACCCCTTGCCTCAAGATTCTCTTGATCAAGGAACCTTCCCGGGCGTCACTCTTGATTGGACCCTTACAAAATTTAACAGTTACACAAATAAAATTTTTGTTAAAGACCTTTTTACCACCAGGTGAGCTTAGATGAGGTCCTCTCGTCAACAAGAATTCCTTCTGAGGGAAGCGTTTACATGATCATTGACAGGGTACAAAAATATATGTGGTGATATATATATATACTCATATAATTATACATATATATATAATATATAGTATATATATATATATATACTATATAATATTAAATATATATATATATTATTATATATATATACTTATATCATAGTATATAATTATACTATTTATATATATATTATATATATATATATAGCCCTTTTCTTTTTTGCGACTATGTCAGTTTTAATTTTTTTTGTTTTTTTGAATATATTTTTACTACCTAATCATATGGACAATGAATTTCAATGGTAATGCACAAGATAAAAAGTCAAAGTTATTTTTAAATAATTTTAAAAATCACATTTTTTGTTAAATATTGTTTTTAAAAAATGGAATATCTCGAAAGGTACGACTTACAGAAAAACCAGTTAATATTTGGAATCAGCGTATAAGGCTTAATACAAAAATGTAAAAAAAAACAAAAAAACAAAATAATACATTTTTTTTTCATAAATTACAATATATTTCAGATATTTTCAGTAAGTTTCTGAAAACCAATTTACATATTTGGAATTCAGCGTATAAAGCTTATTACAAATATGTAAAAAAAATAAAATAAAAAAAAAAAAAAAAAAAAAAAAAAAAAAAAATTAGGGGCTCGAGCCGACGGGGGACAGAGGGGGGGTTTTCCATACCCCGTAGGAGAGCGGAGGAACCCCGCGACACCCCAAATACCAAAGTAGCGGGGGTTCCGGACCTCCCCGGAGGGGGGGAAATAGTCCTACCCTGTCGTTCCCCCGGAAGGCCGAGAGACCCCGACTCCTGCCATCTTTGCGGTTTACCCTTGGGTATTCCTTTAGTTAAAAAAAAAAAAGTTAAAAGTTACGGATCCGTAAAATGTAACTGGTCCTATATATTTTTTACACAGTCCTTACACGTGGAAATTCATTGTTGGTATAATATAGTAGCAATATATTAAAAAAAAACAAAAAAAAAATTCAAAACTGACCATTGTGTAAAACAGAAAAGGTCCTATATATATATATATATATATTATTTTTAAATAAATCTTTTAAATAAATATAATATAATATTATATATATATCCTATATATATATAGTATATATATAATAATATATTATATATATATACTACCTATATATATTATATATAATATTATATATATATATAAATTATCTATATATATATATATATATAACTAGTATATATATATATAATATACTATATTATATATATATATATAACTTATATATATATATAATATATAGTAAAATATAGTTATATAGATTACAGTACAACATACTACTACAATTATATGTGGCTCATACAATGTGAGCCTGGCATGCGCCGTGCGCATTCTTTTGCGTAGTTTTTTATGCTGAAAACAGTTTAAAAATGCGCTAAAATTGATCCAAAATATGCTTCTTGGGTGAAGCTCAGATTGTCTTTCCGTTTTAAATTTTTTATAAACAATTGCTATGAACTTACTTATTTCGAAATGTGTTTAGTTATTAATTATGTTCTGAGGTACGAATTTTCGTTCAAATAAAATAAAAATGATAATAATTTTATTATTGAAAATTAATGCATAAATAACATATATATATACTAATATATAATATATAAGAATTATATAATATATATATACTATATATAATACTCTATTATATATATATATATATATATATATATATAATAGATACTATAATATATATATATATATATATATATATACTATATATACATGGCGTAGGCTAGGATTTCATTTAGGGGGGGGGCAAAGATGAGTGAGATTATCATTATATACTTTTGCAACTCTAAGCATAGATATAATTACATATAATATATATGATATAGTTATATATATATATATATATATACTATTATATACTTATATAATCTTTATATAAATATATATAATTATATATACTATATATAATATATATATATTATAACGATATATATATATATATATATAATTACTATATATATTATATATATATAATATTATATATAATAAATAATACATTATATATATATATTATATATATATATCAACTATATATATATATACTATATAATATATATCATATACTACTAATATATATATTATATATATATATATATTAATAATACTTATATTAATAATACTATAATATATATATATCAAGGCTATCATGCCGCCAAAATTCTACTCAACTCATACTGAAGTTACCAGCGGAGAATACTGTCTGAAAAAGCTACCTGAATAAAAAGCACACATGCTTAGTTTGACTTCATAGCCAATATGAAAACAAAAACACATAAAACTATAAAAAAATATGTATGTTATAATGTTATAATTAGTAAGTACTCCTTCAGTATCTATCGAAATGTGATCTTTTTTAACAGTTTTTCTTTACTAATAAACCCTTAAAAACGTCTCTTGCAAACATTCTAGGTTCAGTTTTTATTTGCGCAAGCATTTAGGGGGTGCAAGTGGCCCCCACCTGCACCCCCTGCTACGCCCATGTATAATATATCATAGTTAATATACTCATATATATATATTATTAATACTATATATTATATAGATATATATATATATATATAAATTCTATATATATATATACAATATATATATAATATTATATATTATATATATATATATCGTATAATATATATATTATATATATATATACTATATTATATATATATATATATACATATGATATTATACTATATATATTATTATTATATACTATATATAATAATATACCTATATATATACTTATATAATACACTTAAAAAGGCAAAATATAGAAAAAGAGCCAGAGAGAATTATCTCGCAAAAGTATGACATACAGGGAAAAACCATATTACAGATTTGGAATCAGGTACAAAGCTACTATTACAGACTGTAAATAAAAGAATCTCGAAAAGTACAAACACTACAGAAAATAAAAAAAAATTTACAATTTGGAAATGCAATATAAGAAGTATATGCAAAAAGTCGTTTATGATTAAAACTAACGAATACGAAAGGATAACCGCATTGAAACCAGGAGTCGGGGTCTCTCGGCCCTAGTGGACGATGGGGGCTTGCGTCTCCCCCTCTGTCCATCGCTCGAGCCCCTAATGGAAAATATGTTCCTTTAACTTAAACTTTTTACGGGCGGCTCGAGCCATGGGAACGTAAGGGGGACGATACGACTTTACATATAATAAGCTTTTATTTACGCGATCCAAAAATATGTAATTTGTTTTTGTAAGTGTCGTTCTTTCGATTTTTTACATTCCGTAATAAGCTTAACGCTGATTCCAATATGATTTTGGTTTTCCTGTAATGTCATACTTTTCAGATATTCTTCCTGCCCTTTTTTCTGTAATTATCCTAAAAATAAAATTATCAAATGTACTAAAGTTTATAAAGTTACAAAATTTCTTTCATTTTATGTTATCACTCCTTACCTTGGCTAATATATATAAATATTATAAATACTATATATATATATATATATAACTATATATATATACTATTATATATATTATTATATATATAAATATATATATATATATTATACTATATATATATATATTATTATATATTATATTTATATATATATTATATCATAATATATACATATATAAATATATAATATATATACTATATATTCATGTCAATCCTATTTTATTACTATATTATATTTATATATATCATATATACTATATATATAACATATAACCATATATATATATATATTATATTATATATATTATATATTATATAAAATTATATATATAATTTATAAGATATTATATATATATATTTATATAATACATATGAAATTTATATATATATATATATATTATATCATCAATAATCAATATAGATATTAAACTATTAATTATAAAAGGAAAGTAAATTAAAACTTTAACTGCTTCACCTTTACCAAAATCAGTAGAGATTTATAAATTTTTTTACCCTAGACATGAAAAATTTAAACAGATTGTAAATACATACCTAAAATCCATGATCAGAAAACGCGACCATCACAGCTCACATACCCAAAATAATATATGTATAATTACTACAATATATATAATATATTATATACATATTAATATATAATATAATATATATTATATATATTAATATATTAAATATATATTAATACTATTTATAATATTATATTATTAATAAATAATATAATATAAATATATTATATATCTATATAATATAACTATCACCTATATATATATAATATATAAACTATATATATTATATATAATAATAATAATACTATAATATTTAGATATCATAAATGTATATATATTTCATAATATATATAAAATATATTATATATATAAATATATACCTATTAATTATTAAATATATTATATAATATATATATAATATATACCTTATAAAATAATAATATTAATTATATTATATATTATTTAATTTCTAATTTTTAAAGGAAATTAATTAATATATATATATACTATATTATATATATATATATATATTAACTATAATATATATATAATATTATACTAATATATATTATATATATATATATATATATCTATAAATACTAACATTATATATATAATATAGTTATATACATATATATACAATATTAAATTATTATATATATATATTATATTTATATTATATAAATTATATACTATATATATAATAGTCTATAAATATATATATATTAAATATATTAGCTAATATATATATATTATATATATATTATATATGAATATAACTATTATATTATATAATATATAATATATATATATATATATAATATATATAATAATATAATATAATACTATATATTATGTATGTATATATATATATACTATATATATATATATATTATAATATTAATAACCATATATATATATAAACATTATATATAATATATATATATATATATATATATATATATATATATACTATATAGTTATACCTATAATCACTATATCTGATAATTTCAACATTAAAATAAATTACATTAATATATATATATTATACCTAATTACAAGGTATACTATATAATAAAATACTATATATTTATATAATATATTAATATATATAATATATAATATAATATATTTATAATATAATACTATATATATATATATTATATATAACATATAATAATTATATAATATATATATATATATAATAATATAATTACTTTATATACTATATATTATAATATATAATATTACTAATATATACTATATTATATATATACTATAATATATATATTATATACTAAATATATATAATATACTAAATAATAATATATATATACTTATATAATAT
>JABUQX010131173.1:0-37500 GCA_015478945.1 Trachelipus rathkii | reverse complement strand
AGAAGCAAGAATATATATATATATATTATACTATATATGGTGATTTATATTAATAGTATGATGCATGAGATAGGGCTTACATCACCCCGATATTTATAAAAATCACAGGATATATATACTCTTAATAAATAATATAAAATAATCATAAAATTGAAAAGAATATAAAATAAATGACCCAATAATACTGGACGGTCTCATTTAAGGAAAAATAATTAACATGACTCTCAATAAGGTATGTATTAAAACTTTCCCATTAGGATATCATCTAGGTATTTATTTTTATTTTTATTAAAGTTCACACCTCATGTACGTGAACTCAAGTCAGGAATACTCCACAATTTTCAATTTTTTCTGCACTAAATAAAGCCGCAAAGTACCTAGAGGTGTTTTTATAATATTATAATTATTTGCTTAACGTTGTTTCTAGTTATTATTACCTGTGATTTTAGAAAAACTCGTTAGGTGTATAATAGTCCTATTCTGTTTATACGAACTCCGTCAGTTTCAGATTTTTTAATATAAATATTATGCTCTATTAACTAATATACTAACATAATGAATTTCTAGTAATGATGATTAAATACTGATGAGTAACTATATGATTAAAAGTATATAATCAATGAAATATTTTTAAAATAATTTTTTAGAAACGGAAATGTTTCATTTAAATACTATTTCAAAAAATTAATATATAATATACTATTCCGAATAAAGTTACTGACACTTACCAGAAAAACCGGTATAACTATGTAGTAGATGTCTAAAATCTAGACATCATGTAAACTCAGAGAACGCAGCGAACTCTACAGTAAAACAATATTATATATATTTGTGAGAAAACAACTGATCATGCTCCTTTGGGACTTTTTTTTTTATTTTCTATGTTTTGCCATATATTTTTATTTGGGGCCTAATACTTGAATTGTAGCTGGACTGTAGCTTTTACTACTATGCGCCACTCATGGCTGTATGATTATCCGTAGTCAAGCGAGTTGAGTCTGAGGCTCATCATAATCATTAGTATTTATATATATATATTAATATAGTAATATTAATATATATATATTAAGTATATAATATATAATATTATATAATATATTAATATATATATATATATTTAATATTATATATATATATATTAAATTATATTATATATATAATTATACATATATATAAAAATTATATATTAATATATTATATATATATATATCACTATATTATATATATATCCCGAAGAAGCCAGGCATGTAACTAGAAACACTATAACATCTACAGAAAATAAAAACATTTTGATTTCAGCATTTAATTTTCATCGTAATAAAAATACTTAATAAAAAAATTATTTTTATTATTTCTAATTATTTATTAATAAACACCTAAAAACTTAATAAAATCTGGATACCTGAAATATTGTATACTGATTCAGTAACTGTACACTTTGAATCAGTGCATTGTATTACTCGAGAGCAAAAGTTGCTCAAAAATACCATAATTATTTTTATACGCTTGAATATACTATTATTATGGAGAAAAATATATTTTTCTTTATTATAGTATCACTATTATAGGGTTCGATGAGCCAGACGAGAAGGAGTAGAGGTGGACGTATAAGTCCCCCTCGCTATCTTCCCACAGCGTATAGCCAAGAAATCCCACCGACTCTCTTCATCGTTCTTGTTTTCCCATGGCGTGACTTAATAGTTGTAAATGGAAATAACAAAAGAAAAAACCTCAACACCTTTGCCAACTTTGCGCCGGCTCCCTCAGACACTAACAAGCTTCTTACCTATTTTCAAAAAACTAATTTTTTACAATTTTTAACAATTCTTAATATTGAAAAACGTTATTTTTAATTTTTTTTTGATTTCAGGGTATTAAAATGTCTCCTCTGATAACAATAAATATATATTTATTTTCGTTCAATTAATTCTGTCTAGTAGTTTTTATAGTAACATCGCCTGCACTTTCCGGCGGATGCACACTTTCATATATACTATTATATATACAACGAAACTATATATACATATATATATCAATATCATAAATGAAATACCTATTATATATTATAATATATTATATATTAGCCTATACTACTATAACTCACACTAATATAATACTATCAACGTATACACCTATAGTTTTATACATAATAGTTGCATACCTCTATTACGAATACGATAGAAGGAACATGGTTCATGAGCGTTAACTTATTTGAAACTATTACTTTACATCGAATAATAGTAACGAACATGCTTTCAGGTACAACTTTTGAAAAATTTGTTCTTATTTAGGTAAGGTTTCGTGTTAGATAAGTAAGGTTAAGTCTAGGTTAGAGTAAGTGGGGTTCATAGCGTAGTTAAAGGTACCTAACCACAAACATTAACAACATACGGCAACACCTAAAGTAAAAAAAAAATCGTCAAAATTTACCTCTGAAAACAAGTCCTTCTATCGTATGCGTACGGATCTGTACAGTTAACATATTTTCAAAACTTTACCTGAAAACCATGTCACCTATCGTTTATTCGCTATAGCTTACGCCAAATATTATCATATACATATATATATATATCCTATAAATTATATACTACGTATGGTCAGAAACTATACATATACATATATATACTATATATATTATATATATTATACTACATATATCTATTAATATCATACTATAAGCCATGAGCCATGCAGCCTTTCAGCACGGCAAGGATCAGCCATGGGTGCGGCGTAAGCCAATCAAGCCAGTCAGCCAATTCAATAGTTCATCACACGTTTAAAAAACTATGCGCACAAAAAAAGAAAAAAATACATTATAAAAAACCCCTCCCTTTAAATATCTCTTTGATTCCAATAATATATAATTTCGTCTTACTGTAGGTGCTGACCGGTTTTTCTTCATAGTACATTCATGTCAGACCTTTAGAAACACTGACGACTAACCAAAACATTTAACACAGCAAGTTGGAATCAGGCTATAAAGGTCTATTACATAATACTTCACATATATATATATATATTATTCATACATATTTATCTACTTTATATATTAACATATACATATATATAAATATATATCTATATATATACTATATATATACATATAACTATTATCAATTCTAGCGAGGGCTCGAGACGGACGGGGACAGAGGGGACGTTCTTCCGATACCCCGTAGTGGACGGGGCGGAAACACTCCGCCGAACACCCACATATACCAAAGAGAACCGGAAGACCCTACCCCGGAGGTCGAGAAATGTCCTCTACCACTGTCGTTCCCCGAAGGCCGAGAGACCCGACTCCTGCCATCTCTGCAGTTTACCCTGGGGTATTCCTTAGTTTGAAAAACACCTCAAAAAAAGAATAAAAAAACAAATATTACTAAAAAATATTTAAAAAAAATTATATTTTTAAAATATTTCCCAACTTTTGAAGCATGTCCCTTACCACTTAAATTCATTGTTAGTATTCACATACCTAGCATATATAATTAAAAAAAAAATACAAAAAAAAAATTAACCAAACTGACGGATCCGTAAACGGAAAAATCCACTTATAATTGAATCATGCCACTTACCACTTAAATTGCATGTTTAGGATCCTATACTCAGAAAGAATATTTAAAAAAAATCAAAAAAAAAAAATTCAAAACTGAACATTGTGTAAAACAGCAAAACTCCCGTGAAATATATACTATAATATATACATAATATTAGTACATTATATATAAGTAGATTATAATATATTACTATTACTTATAATATATATATAAATATAATTATATATATACTATATAATATATAATATATAATACTATAATATCCTAACCTAAACTATATATATATAAACCTAACGAACTTTAGTTCTCTACTTCTTACAAATGGAAAACTCTCAGCAACGTTTTCTAAAAATTCATCCTATAGATTTCATTTATTCGATTATACTAATAAAATCTCTTTTCTTCATTCTTTATTTCTATAATTCGTATTTATCTATTATTATTATACTGCACTAAGTCTATCCACAAACCAATTATTCATTTATCTTATAAAGTTCTGCATCAATAGTAAAACTGCTAATAATATAATCGTTAGACAAATTCAACTGTCCATTAATTTATATTCAATGCACTTAATTAAATTTTTTTTCGTATTGTTAGATATAGAACATAAATATCACAAATTTGATATCAACTTTCGAGTAATAATTTGATTAGACAGATTTCCTTGACATCACGTTGCATTTTGCACAATGAGTTCCACGTCTTTATTACTTTTTATAAATTTTAAATAACAATTGACATCACACCAACGTTACAAAAAAAAAATATACTATATTATCAAAGCTAAACGCTTTTGTTAACCATTTTAAATTGAAAACAATATGTAAAACTTAAAATTCACATCTGTATTTCTTAAAGATATATTTTTCGAATTTAGAATATAATCTTGTATTCAAATCTACCGTCTCATTTATGTGTTTTATTAAAATTTTATAAGTCGAGTATGTATTTTCGTGACGTGTAAGAAAATGGAAACAAAATTTTACAATTAAAACAACTAACTGAGTATATATATCTATATATATATATATATATATATATATTACTTATATATAATAAATATAACTATAATATAGATATATAGTATATATTATATTAATATACATATATATATACTATATATTTATATATTACTACTATTACTATATTATATATACTATATTATATATATATTATAGATATTATATATATATATACTATATATAATACTCTATATAATAATATACTACTACTATATACTATATATATATATATATATATATATATATAAGTATATATATAATAATAGGAGAGAGTGAAGAGAGGAGAGAAAGACAGAAAGAGAGAGATGAGGGAGAGAGAGAATGAGAGAGAGGAGACGAGAAGTATTAACACCTCATTGGCCTATCAAACGAGGGAATTTCTCCCTACCGTAATTAAATGCCTAGGTATTCCAACAAGAGGGACTCGAACCCCTGACCTCACGCCTCGTGCGACCCGATTCACGGCTTAACCGTTTTAAATGTTATTTGACACTCTATTTCCTTCTTAATTAATTTTTTATTTTTTTTATCTTACTCAGATCTTAAATGTCTGATTCGATAAGAAATTTATCGTTTAGAAGCAGAAAATACTCTCCTATCAGGGACTATTTCTGTATATATGGCGGTAAATAACTAACACCTAAATTTTTACATTGAAAATTCTCTGAAGAAACCGGTTCTAGAAGTTTCCTGCCTATATTCCGGAGATATTTTTTCTAGGATTATCTACAGAAAAATTCCCTTTCGGTAATTGTAAAATTCAAAATGGATTTCCTAATGGATAAAATCTGTGAACTTCATCTACGCAAATTTCCGATTCCATATGGTCCATTAAATCTGTTTCCCACAGGACCTTTTTTGCTGCTCCGGTAAGAAGGAGATGTAGTCATCGGTAGTCGTTTGTCAGTGGTGTCGAAAGATAAAAGGAAGTCTGCGGTTCGTTGAAAGGAGAGTACTAGAGAATGTCCTAGTCCTAAAGGTGCATGCGAATGTAGTAAGAGTATGAAATGCTGGAAGAGTAAAATAGAGTCTGTTGTGTTTAGATTTACTGTGGTTGAAAAGAATACTGAGATACGTTGCCGGGAAATATTGTTTTAGTTTGGAGCAAAAGGCATCTGAGTGGTGGGATGATTAACTGGAAGTCTTTGGGAAAAGAAGAGTGGAAGAAGTATTACGATTATAATTGGATGAAAGATAGAGAAAGACGAACAAAGAGACAAGAGTATCATAAGTTGGTATGAGTATTTATATATTAAAAGAGCTCGAGAATCACATGCCAGAGTCTCTGTGTGACAGTTCCAAATATTCTTATACAATGGAAGCATCTACGTAGGTGACTTTACGGTAGAAGGTATTCATAGTGTTACTATCTATTGGAATGGCACGGATGTGCAGAGCTGGTAAAAATCCAAAGACACAATGTTTATCGTATCTGTGAAAGTATGAGTGGTCTTCACGTATCGGTCTCGTGATGCTTGATTAAAATATCGTGAGGATTCCGTCAAGAAACTGGAGAATAGAAGTATGAGCACATCCAGGGTGGGGAAAGTAGTAGTTGGTATGCTAGTCAGAGGATGCAGAAAAGTGGTCCCAGAAGTGAAGAGTGGTTTAACGGTCAGTTGTTGAACATCAGAGATAAGGATGGTAGGGTGAGTGAATGTAATCTTTGTGGATCAATATATCATTATGCATTCAAATGTCCTACAAGAGGGGAAGGGATTATGGTAAACCAAGTAGTGGTATAAGTAGAGGACAACAAGCAGTACGAAGTAGTGGTGATAGAGATGATAGAGTGGAAGATAGTGTAGAAGGTGTTTCAACAGGGAGGAGGAATAGGGTGTTTTTTGGAGGTAGGTTGGAAGGAGCTGTGAGAAGAGAGTAGGTAATGGGTATGAAAAACGAAAGAGATGTGATTTCTGTCGATCAGATAGACACTTGTGGAGAAACTGTGACGTTTATAAAGATTATGATGAGGTATGTGAGCAGAAGAGAGAGGTTCCGAGTTTTAGGAGAGGTGTAAATAGGGTAGAAGGGGAGAGAAAGATGTTGTCTAGTCTGGGTGCGCACCTTAGGTCTGGCGTGTATTATAGGTATTGGGTATGTTGCAAGGTGTGGTGACTTAGTATAGTATTGTGTTACCTGTAAATAAAGGTAAATATTGTATATAAAACAGTAGTTACAGATTGGGCACCTAACGGAAAAAGTACAGTTTAATTTCACTTTAACATTCTTATACATCAAACTATCACGATCAAATCATTTTGATGCGAAAACAAAAACGGCTCGTGCATATCAATGACTTTGTATTTTACTATTACGTTTTTGCTGCCATTGAGTTATTTTCCCATATATATTATGCTGAGCACCATATCCAGCGATTACTGCAGGGTGGTGTTAGCAGCAAAAATATTGTTCATACTTCTTGCACCTCATTATATATAGTATATATTATATTATATATATAATATAATATACTATGATATAATATATTAGTTCACACTGCTATAATATATATATAATATATATATATATAAATATATATAACTATATATATGATATATATAATATACTATATAACCTATTATATATATATATGGACAAACTTTTTACTTAATGGCTCACAGCGGGAACGGAGGTCGGATCCAAAATTAAATTCTTTCGGCAGGTAGCCCTAATATGATACTATAATATAGATGCTCTAAGGGCCGAAATGATTTTTTTTTGCTAATGTTCTAGGCGTGAAATGACGGTAGGTAGGTTAGTTAGGTAGTCTAGGTTTAGGTTTATGGTAGTTAGGTCAAGGTCAGGTCATGGTAAGGTCACCCCTAGAAATAAAAAATTTATTCTATACAAAAAAGTTTAGTTGCCCTTAAAATAAACATTTTTTCTTTATGTTTGAGCTGCTCAACACCTTATTTTCAATACATTTTAATTTATATTACTAAAATTCACGTTATAAAGTAGATCCAATTAAAATAACAAAAACTATGTAATTTGCTCATGTGAATTTCCTCTCCACTAAAAAAATGTTTTCATTTTAATTTAAACTTTAATTTTTGATATTACCAGGACACATCTACTAATTTACAGTATTACCGTATGGGCGTTAAGTATTTTATATTATATTATCATATTATATATATATATATATATATATATATATATATATATATAAATATATATATACTATAATATATATACTATATATATATATATACTATATATATAATATCATATATATATATATATATATATATATAATATATATATATATATTCAGCGATGGCCTTTACGTGAATTAACCGGATAGCCAGATGCCTGATTCCGGCTGGAAGAAGAAAAAGCTGAATTCGCAGAAATAGTCAAAAGAGTCTTCCAATTTTTTGAATATTTCCCCAACGAGGAAGAACCCACTAGGGAAGTAATTATCCCGGTTATCCGGCCTGATAACAATGATATCCGGCCGGACACCGGATAGTCAAAAACTTGGCCGGATATGCCGGATAATACCAGATAAGTATTACGGTATATCGGTACCTCAATCCTACTAAAATTATATATATCATATTAATATATTAATATATAGTATAGTAGTATAGAAATAATTTTCTTATAGTTATATATTTAATTATCTTATATATTATATTATATTTATATAATTTATCTATTATTATAGTTTATTTATATTATTATATACGATTACTATAACGTAGTCAGTTATTTTATATCCCTATATGCTTATACTTATGACCTTTATTTGACCTCTTTAACCCCACCTAAATAATTTGAGTGCAAACCGTATATTTTATTTTGAGCCAAATTTTATTTACCTGACCTGACCTTTTATTGGCCTTATTGACTCTATTTTTAGCCTTTATCACTTTTTTAGTGAGCTTATACCTTTTAGGCTTTACCTTTTGGACTTTTAACTATTTTTCGACCAACCCTTTGATAGGTCATTCATGGGTCAATTTTGGCCACTGATATATTATTATTTGAGAACCACTAATTAATATTATTGTAGAACCCTAATTTTGAACCCTAATTATTATTATAGATGACTATCGTAAATTTTATTAGAGAACACCGAATTTTTTTGAGTAACCCTAATTATTATGATAGAACCCCAAATTTTTAGGCTAATCCCTTAATGTTTCTGAGCACCCTACTATTTTATGGTACCCTTCGAATGATGAGTAAATGGATGCGCCAAACGGTTATGCTGTCAGCAACCTATTGTAGTATTACCCCCCTATTACAGGCCCCTAATTTTTTCGACCGTAGGGCCATTTTTCCCACGGTGTAACTAATGGACTTACCTATATAGGTGCATTAGCACCAGATTTATTGTATGACTTTAACTGAGTATTGACAATTGATAATAAGCCCTTGCCCTTGACAGGAATACCTAATGCGTCATTTATGCCCTCAACTATGGTAATTTTGCCCGACCCTATTAGTAGCTTAAGCCTCTATTTTGATGTGATCTTATATACTCGTGTTTTCATGTTTCACAGCAGTGGAGTATGTCGTGCGTTTTTCCTCGTGCATCATATACTACATTAGCAACACTACACTATCTACAAGCGAGCTATCAACAACAGCAGCCACTACACATACACACACACAAACCATCTGAGCTACACAATATTTCACACTAATATATCTATACAATTCACTCTTGAGCAGCGGTACACTCCTTCACATAAATAACTTGCACTAAACAATTCTATTCAACCTGAATACATCACTAGACAACGGAGCGCTCGCACCCGATTAGCTCCACAAGGAAGTATTTAATATTTTTATCCCTTGCGCTCTTCCGCTTTGTCAATTTGAGATCTCACCAATCAGTTTATATTTAATAATATGGCCCTCTCCTCCAACTAGATATTACCTCTTATTCTTGATTGTCTTTATCTGAGCCCTCCGACAACATGATATATTTTAGCACCTTTGCCTTATTGTATTCTACGTCACAATTGTTTTGATGCTCTATTAAGCTATTAGTATGATTGCATACCTCAAACTAATTTGATGCTACTCACTTAAGGCTCCCAACTCACTATCTGATAAGGAGTGATCTATAGTGTAGGTTATTCTATATAAGTTATTCTAATTGAGAGATCATTTCTATTGTATAAGTGCATGATGTATATAGTGTCCTAGGGAGTGCCAAGTAGCAGTAGCTCAAATTATGATGTAGTGCCATATATGCTCTAAAGTGTAAAGCTATGCTCATAATTATGTAAGTTGCCTAAATGATGAGAGTTATCCAACTATAGTGCCACTGTGAATCCACATATAGTGACCAACTGAGTTAGCCTAACTTATTTTCTATAGTAACGCTTTTCTCAGCCCCACCTGAGCTCATGAATAATGCTCCTAATATTAGGTGTATCATACCACTAGGTAATTAAGTAGAGGGAATTCGATTGGGTATATTACAATAGCTCGCTAGTAAATTACTTTATACCTTAGACTATGATATTAGATATTTATATACACTTATAAAAGCACTCTACACTCTATCCATAAGACAACTTTACATATTAAATGACCAATAATTACACTATCTACTACACACATCACACACACAACACACACACCACACACTACAAATCACAGCAATATTTCCGGCTAGTTCCCGGCTCGACCGGTATTTCGCCCCACTAGAGCTAGCGAATATTCCCCGCCTATCTATAGTACGTATTGAGTGATAATTGTTTTTTCACTATTAACTAATACAATAAGATAATTTTACATTTTACAAAATATCTGTGATATACAATTTGACATTGAATTTTTACTAAATATTTACAAATGAAAATACATGGGTCCTCTTTGTTAACCAATAATTATTGAGTATTTATTATTAGTTTATTACAATAGAGTTTGCATCTACACTAAAACCTAGAGTGATATTTGATCTGAACTCTTTTGTACTGCTTTACTGCTATAACTTTCTGCCTTTACGCTTTAACTTTATCTGCTTAGTGTCTGATATATAATCATGTTATTTTACTGCTTTAACTCTACTGCTTTACTGTGATTTTAACTATCTACTGATTACATGTTTAACCATTCAATCCTGCTTTACTGACATTTACTCATATTAATTATATTAATATCAATTATGTTTCTTTTATATTTTCAAATTTTGTCTTTATTACTTTTATTATTATCTATTTTTAATTTATTTTAAATTATTAGTTAATTTTTAATTAATTATGATAACATTATGTTTCTTTAATAATTTATTTATATTTCTATTTTAAATTTTTATTTTATTTTTATTTTATAATTTTTTATTGTATTATTAATATCATTTTTTATTTTTTGTGATTATTTCATTTTACTTATTATTTTTATAATTGTAATGTAATAAATACATTAATAGAGTTTCAGTTATATAAACATTTTATTTAATAAAATTTGATACACGAAAAAATTATCTTTAAAAACAATATACTTAATCAGCCTCTTATTAAAATCAGCTAATATGCAAGTAAAAACAATAGAGGTGTATATTACCAAACAACATTAGGGATTAGTAATGCCTGTTTTTTACTTGTACTTTATATCGCTTAACTTTATGCTTTTACATGTCATTATTAACTTACGATTTTTACATCTTATTTACTTTCGTCTTTATACTGCTTTAACTCATGTATTACTGCTTTAAACTTTGTGACCATCTACGTTTTAATACATATATTGGATAAGCAAAGATTGTAAACTACTTATCAGACAAGTAAGCCATGTATATTTATATAACATATGTTATGTCTTAATTTATTATTTTTATATTTTTGTTTTAATTCTTTATTATATATTATATTTCTTATTTTTATTTGTTTAAATACTTTTTTTATTTAATGTGATTTATTATATATACATTAAGATAATTTCATTTATAAATTTTATTTATAAATTCGGTATTCATAATAAAATACTACCGTACAAAATTAAAGCGCCAACTGCTATAGTACATAAAAATCAGCATCATCAGAGCGGATCAGTTTATATATATTAATTTATAAATTCTTCTTAGTGTCACACAAGTATATACGAGAAAATTTTTTACAGAGGATACTCCAAAAATACACAATGACAAAAAAATTAACGACCTCTAAAAGCTCAGAGAGAGAACAAGCGTCTAGAATAACCAAAGTCTCACCAGATTGTTATTAACCCTAACACCTATATAGGGTATTTATAGATATATGACTTTGATTAATTTCCCCTATGTCTCTAATGCTTTAAGTTTCTGCTTTACTGCTTTAACTCATGTTATTATACTGAGCTTTAACTTTCTCTTTTAACTGCTTAACTTTCTGCTTTTATGAGTTTAACTTCAGCTTTACTGCCTTAACTCATATATTACTATAACCATTCGTGTTTTAATACATTTTTATATAAATATTAATCATATTAAATATTTTATTTTTATTTTAACAGCCTTTAATTAATTTTTATTTAATTTATTTTTTAATTATTTTTTATTTATTATATACTTAGTGTTATTTTACATTCTATAGCCTAATGACACACACACTAACACACACTAATACACACACTACACACACATACACACACAACACCACTATCACAACTACACTAAAAAAAGAAATCACAACTACACTTACACTATATATACACACAAATATTTACTACACAATAAGTATCTACATAACACTACAATTCACTATAAGACAACTTTACATTAACCCATAGACAACTTTAACATTACACTTATTAAGCATCAAGGCATTTAACACACACACATACAATAACACACACACACTTATAACACAAATTTCATCTACATTCATCTTTAATAATTAATTTAGTTATAATAATTTATTTATTACATAATCCCCCCTCACCTCAACAATATTATTATTTTTTTTACTTTTATACTTAATTATTTATTTTTTTTATTAATTAATATGTAAATATCAATATTAATACTTATACTAATTATTAAATTATATCACCAATACGGACAACTATTATATACATTTAACACTTCCCTTCACTCACAGAATTTACTTACACTCACAACAGATTTAACTATATTAACACTCACTAACACAAGATATTATATATCCTAATACCACACAGATATATATTTATCATTACACTATACGCATACACAGATTTACACATCAACTACTACACACACACTACTAATAACTATAACACCTACACAACACTAACTTACAAAACACACACATACCACTAACACACACACACGCCACACCACTACTTAATATACACATATATATATTAAAACGTATTATAATTTATATATTAAGAAACAGTTTTGTTTTTTTAATTATAAATAAACGTTAAACTTATTAATTACTACAATCAATTTATGTTTAAATAAAAATAATTTCTAATCATGTCTATTTATAATACTGCTTTACTTAATAAGAATTTCATACAGAATCTTCTAATCTTTAATTTGCGAACAAAAATTTTAGAAACTATTCCCTAGTGAAATCATGATTACATTGACTTTTTCTGTTTTGTATTCTTCCCCATTGTATAACATTTAGATTGCATACTATCAAGTTTTATCAAGATTATAGATATACTCTTTCTTTATACTAATTTATATTTTTAGTTAATAAATATTTTACTTAATTAATAAGCGATTAGCTATAAAGACGAAAGTAATCATTTATATATTCTACTATAATATATCGATACAAATTGACACATTCTATTAAGAGTCTACAGCCCCTGAGACTAACCCTCTTCGTATGATACAATATCAGCCTTATGCCACGAGTTTTGTGTGTGCGTGAGCTTCCCTTCCTATCCTCATCTATCACGCTATTTAACAATCATTAAATTCTAGGACATATCATTTAATAGCAGTTAAATAAATTCAAGTTATCATAACGAAATAGGAAAGCACTAATAATATCCAATGATTTTTCTGGGCATCCAGTACTATTATTAATTCTAATATAACATATATTCCCTTGTATTCATTTAAACACACATCTATTGTCTTATAAATGAATATCCCTATTTAAAAAATATTTAGACTTAAAAAAAATACTATTACATTCTACCAATATTACTTGCAAAACCGATCACACTCTACTTATATTATTCCTCTCGTGATTTTACGTAAGAAAAGTAATCTTTACACAAAGTTTAATTTATAAGAATATCGAGTTATCAATTATATATTTTTAGAGTTATACATTAATAGTGGTTTTTATAATTATAGACGTGAATATCTTAATTAATGAGTACGAATGCCATATACACAGTAGAAACACAAAATACAAACCACTCCTCGCGTCCTAGCAGATAAACGAATAAATACGTACGAATCCCTCTCGTTCATCTCTGAGTAAATTAAAACATTGTAGAGTATATTATCTAGAATATAAGTACTTTAACTATCGCTGTAATTGAGTGAGAGAGAAGAGATACTGCCTTTGAACCCACGCGATCTCGATCACAGAATTATAACTTTCTATCTTTCACAATGTCAACGATTAAGAATGAATATTACTACATAAAATCTGACTTCTCTTTCTGGCTTAAATAAAACATAATATACGTAGGTATTATACAAATTATAAAACTAAAAAACAGAGCGATAAAAATCTATAGCTCTGAAAACAGTCATTATTGAACGGACCAAACATTGAATGATATTGCGCAACAAATCAGTTTGACTAATCTGAATCCTGAGAGTTAACAAGATCGTCACATAAAATAATCTCCCATCAGTACTTGAAATATCTTAGAGAGCAAAAAAGTCAAACTATTAAAAATATTATAAGGGGATACTGCCTGTAAAAAAGAGATTTCAAACTGAAATTTCTGGAACGGTAAGATAATAAGAACTGCGAAAGCAGGTAAAAGAAAATGTTCCTTAACTTGAGTTATATATACGTAGATATATTATATTATATAATCCTATCTCATAATGAACTATCTATATGTAGTAATATTTATAGTAGATATATAATATTACGAGAATATATAATTTATATCGTCTTTTTGAATATTTAAACTTTTGTTACTTTAATCTTTAGTATTAGAGCAGGTGTGTTTTTATTATCTTTTAGACCCAAGAACTCATTTTAAAATAATATGATCATTTTAGCTAGTAAGCGTGCCACAATATATCTAGATATATGTATAATTCATAAAGTGATTTTTTTATTATTAACTAAGTGTATATCAATTTAATAATATATAATTACTACAAAAATTTTGAAAGATTATAAATTAATTTAATTAATTTTCACATAGAATAGATATAATTAAATATATAATTTACACTTAATATCATAATAAGCTATAATACTCTACCAGGAGCTTCAGACATTAGACTCCACACCCTGACAAATAGGCATAGCTAATCCCCAGCACCCGCTGTGAGTGCGTCCCGCCCGCGTCCCCGCCCGCCGCCTGCTCACCGTACAGGACGCAATAATTTTACCGCGTTTACACACGCCCTTAGCCGACGTGCGACCCGCAGCGACGAATTAATATTCACGCTATATATAGCGAATATATTATATTTATAGTATTATATTATATTATTACACCACGCACACTATACACACACTACACACCACACATCTAATATCTTACTGAAACACTACACAACAACTACTAACACAACACACACACACCACACATAACACGTCCTTTTTTCACAACTCACTAAGTAACATCATATATATATATATATAACGTATAATATTTATTAACAACATTATTATTCTTATATTAATATTATATATATCATTAGTATTATTTACTTCATGTCATTTATTGTTATAATATTTTATAATTAATTATAGAACACACAATATACACACTAAACAACACTACTAACACCATCACACACACCACACCACACACACCACCTAACACTAATCCCAACTATACACACTTACACCACACTTAACACTACACTCAACACATCACTACATCTCCATCACGCACACATCACATTATCAACTATACTCAATTTATATGTATGTCACGTGTGAGCTGGTATAAATTATCTTTCAGAACGACATCTTCTTAGTCATTATCATATTTTTATAGCTGATCATTTCATAGTTTTCAGTTGAAATCGGCAATTATCAGAGCCTGCGTATTCAGATCTTTCTATCGTGTAAACACATCAGCCACGGCTCACACACACACACAAACAACAAACTACACACTACACACTGACTCTAACTATACCAGCAACTCACATCTTAGCGTATCACCACCAGGACTACGAAGCTCGTATCATCACACAACGAGCACACACTATCATCAACAACATCATACACTATCACTATCACTATCACATCACACAGATACAAACTTAATTACATATTACAGAATCTATCAACACTTCATTATTATTTTGATCCTCCAACTTGATGCCCTCATGACGTTTTGAATACCTCAACTATTATGATGTCATCAGATATTACATGTCCTCAAGCTTTTATGATAGCCTCAATACTTTGAGTCTATCCCCGGTTTTGATGCACTCTAGCACTTTTTTGAATGCCTTCAACTATTTAATACTCATCAGCTTTTATTAATGCCTCACTTGAGCTATTCTCAACTTAATAACTTAGCTTTAGGTACCTCAGCTATTATGTTACATCTATTAATGACTCATACTTTGATGCGTCATCTTTTATGATTACCAAACTCATAATATAGATGAGATATTCAGTCTATTATATATAGAGCAGTACAACTTAACCATATGAGTACTACATATACACTTACATCTTATATATACACACATTAACACTATAATCTCTTAATCACATATACGCCATCATACACAATATATACATCATTAACGCTTCACCCTAAATAGACACTATACTAACTTCTACCAGTCTATCACACAATATATATAATATAATATATATGTATATATATTAATATATATGAGTATATATATATATATATTAATTAATTATTATATATATTATATATATATATATATAAGTATATATAATGTAAATAATAATATATATTTATATATATAAATATAATATATATTAATAATTATAATATATTAATATATATTATATATATAATATTATTATTAATTAATATTAAGATATATAATATATATATAATATATATATATATATATTAATAATATTTCATTCTGCGGTGCGGAATAATTGCGCTACATGGGCGTAGGCACCGGCGGCAGGCACCGTATAATATGCTGCCTGCGGCGCACGCGGGCTGAGGCGGACAGTCAGTATATAGGACGCACCAGCGGTGCGGTTGCCCTTTGCTGATGATTATACTTATGATAGGCCATTGAACTGAGCCCTTAGTTAGCGTATAGCTCAGTATATGAACTATAGTTAATTATATTATATATTATTACTGATCTATATTCTATATATATATATTAAATCTTAATCCTTCAATGTAAGTATTTATTATAAATATTATTTACACTTATACAATAAATAAACTACATTTTAAACAAATCAGATTAATACTTGAGAGGCGCGCGCACGGCGAATCACAAGATGACTATGTAATATTCAAAAAGTAATATGGTTTCTTAAAAGTATTAACGTAATCTATCACCACAACTTTATTCTGACTTCAATACATAGATTAATACACGAGATAGGATAATTTATATACAAATATGTTATACGATTTAAAAATAAATGACCCGAAACCATCCAAGCAAACGAAGGTCCAGTACTAGGAGATAAAGTTGATTCTATCTCCGCAACCGAATCACTAAGTACACGAGATACAGCGATATATTGAACACAATACATATTTAGCCTGACTATAAAGGATCTTACTCAGAAGTGCTAGCAAATACCCGGAATGTTTATCAAGATATATATGACAAATAGAAATCGATTCTAATCATATACAGAAAATAAACAACAACATTATTTCTGGATCGAGGCTGCATATACAAGCTTAAATACCTATGTTATGAGCCTGTATCGTCCCCCTCTGTCCCCCATCGCTCGAGCCCGGCTTAAAGAGAGTAAAGTATATACAATAGACCCAAATCCACATAAAAGCTCTATCCTCAGTAGAGGCTCTATAAGGCCTAAATGAGTTGTAGACAGAGGGCGCGCAGACGAACGTATTATAGCCTCTACACCATGTCATCCGACACTACTCTAGAGCACGAAGAGGAACCCAACGACCTATATCGTAGTTTGAATAATATCATATCAGCTCTAGCCTATCTGTATATGCTTCGATATAGTCTCCCCGGGTTATAACACAATAATAAAGATACAGTCCTATAAGTCTTATAGACCAAATAAGCTAGATACGAGTAGGATTGTTATCCATCATATGCTCATTAATCATATAGAGGTAAAGGTCACCTTTTTCGAGCATTCTATTTCTTTGCATTAGGATCTTGCGGATATTGAGCTGTGGATGCTGCTCTGCTTCGCGAGGAATATGGAATTGTCAAGTACATAGATAATTAATAATAAATAATTAAAGAAACCCGAATTAGTACTATTATACCTTAAATATATTTTGTTAATAGTTAACATCGAGGCTATATCAAATAGAATAATTGCGTAAGTGCTCTATATCAAATGTTATATTTTGTGTCCTAAATAAGATAAACTATCTAGAATGATTTTAATTATAAATATATAAATATCATGTTATATTGGTTTTAAGTTAGAGAAAGAACTATATTAGTTATTTTATACTTATTACATGGCTATAAGAAAGAATGTAAAAGCAGTAAGTAGTGAACTAGAACATTAAATCATATAATATTATAGGCATAGCTATATGATGTAGAGGTATAGTATATGTATAATTATAATATTAATATGGTGCTATTAGGGCTGGCTACTTACTAATTACTTAGATTATTATTTCATTTAAGGTATCTATAAAATATATTGATTTTAATATAAAATAATTCATAAAAATTTTTTAGTAAAAATTGATTATTTTAATATTTATAATTTAAATTAATTATTATAAACAAATAAATTAGATATTAAATAAATAAAGTTTCGATTCTTTGTCAAATGATAAATCTTCTTCGTAGTATAATCATAAGTAACTTTAAAATAATTTATTAGTAATATTAGAATGAGTATATTAAATGTACGTGATTTAATTAAACATAAATGTATTTTAATAAAATATAATACGTTATATGTGTTAAGTGAGTGGTGACGTGTGGTTTGTAAAAGCTTCCCAGTTTTTTTCCCTGGAGTTGATATATAATATATATTTTAAAAGATGTGCAAGTAGGGTGTTTTAATTGACTTCAGAGCTCTTTTGATTTGTGATGTCAGAATAGAGATAGAATGAAAACTTTGCAAGGTTTTACTGAATGGAATTTGGGGGAACAGAAGGAGATGTCAGAGGATATGGGGTTCTAGTTATGTAATGGTCGACGAGTTGGTTGATTTCGGTTAAGTCACAGGGTTTCCCAAACTGGATTCCGTCGCAGATATTTTGGGTTCCGCAAGGCTTTTAGATTTAGAGAAATAATTATTCATAAATTCATAATATTCAATAATTTTTGAAATACTAAAAAAATTAATTAACTGGAAGATGCTGGGTAACTCAACCTCAAAAACAATAAATCTTTGAATATATAAAAATTGTACCATGCTTGGGTATTTTGGAATCTTCTCTTTAAAATTGTGAAATCAGGGGAATCGCTGCGAGTCCGGTGTTCAGGGTGTAGATAGATTCCTGTACTAGTATGTGTATGTGTTACGTCTGCATGTGTATGTTGAAGTTATTGAAGGTGTTGAGAAGTCTTTTAAATTTATTTTTTTGAAATCATTTATATTTAGTTGATGGTATTGTTAACTGAATATGAATGGTCGAGCATTTGCAGGTACGTGGTGTGTGAGGTCTCACGCGATGATTGGCAGGACATGTTGGAAGAATAACTTGATTAAGGGTTGGAGATTGTTACACCTTAAATAAAACCAGAGCTTGTAGTGTTGCATGATATTGAAGTTTGGCCTCGAGTGACAGTATTACATTTGGGACAAATATATATGCCATGGATCCATCCTGAATTTAGATTCTATGTCCCTAATTATTAGGAGGAGTTGGGGCACGCACACTGGTCTTATCCACCACAAGTACAACAACAAGGTGGGATATAGAGATATCGATTGGGATCAAAAGCTAATGGCGTATAAATATCGCCCGAATCGCAAGACGAATATACTATTATACCTATATATATATACTAATATTATATGATATAATATATATATTGATATATAAAGAATTTTTTCCAGATTTGAAAAACAGAAGACAGGGGTTTGAAAAAAAAAAGATTAAATAAAAAAAATGAGAACATGAACTGATCATATGAATATAATTCATTTGTTCCTTTAATTAAATAAATATATATGATATATACTTTATTTATAGTACAAATTTTTTTTCAATAGCTTGTACTTTTTAGAATAATTATTTTATTTAAATACGTATTAACATTAAGGGAAAAGGGGCAAAAGGTACCGAAAGGAACGTTAAATCTTAAAGGAAAGCAATGTGCGATTTTACATTTAAGGATGACGAGTCATAAAAGATATACCGTAGGGGGATCACTTAGGGGTCTGGACAGAAGGGGATAAAAATTTCTTGGCAGACAATGGGCAGTGTAGAACATCTGTGAACATTATGATGGATAAAAAAAAATAATTAAGAAAAAAAAGTTAATAAGACTTGTCCAATTGGGTAGAGGCAAAATTTACCGTGTTTCGTTGTTCTGCTGTAGGGAAGAACCAATAACTTTACCAACAACCCAATCACCAGGATGCGTTTCTATTTGATACTTAGAAGATATCTCTGCAGACTATCAATTTCCATGTGCTATCTTTTTTTAAAATAAGATAACAGATGTGGGGAATGTAGTAGGACATAAGATAGTAGTTTTATTTTATGGCAACAAAAATTCCGGGGTGTTGTGGAAGGATCTTGGAGAAAACTTCACGTTTTGTCCACCCTTCTCTTTCTCTCTCTCTCTGCGAATTTAAATGGGAAGGGATTCCAGCAGTGTGTTACCAATAATATGGCGGGTTATTGCGTGGATAAGGTGAAGGTCGTTGGGCATTGGAAGACTAAGAGATTCCTTGTATTCAAATTATGTAATGCCTAAAGTGCGCTGCGAGAATTAGAATATATTACATAAGATAGGTTTCTATTAAAATGAAGAATCTTTTAGGTAGCCAGCATGTGTCGTAATTTCAGTCATGAATACAAAGGAATGACATGAAAGCATGTGTGATAATATATGATCTGAAAATACAGCAAAGGAAACCACCTTCACCTCTGATTTAGACTCCAGCGAAGACAAAGTCTTTGTGAGTGTCAAGGTGAAAGAGGGAAACATCCTAAAGAAGTTGGGATGGGTTCTTTTCTAAACAGACTTCATGGAGGATATTATCTTATAAACGCTGTAATTCTTAAAATGTTTGTTTGTGCCTTTAAAAGGGCAACATTTAGAAGGCTTAAACTATATACTGAAACAGTAAAGAGCCAATAAAATGACGTCTGCGATATACTATAATGATGTAACGTTAGTGCCGATGGAGATGGGTTCTAAATCGAATGTAAATTGAATGTTAAACATTAGCCATTTAAGTCCCGATGATTTACGTTGTTTAGCGTCCATTGTGATAAAGTCACGGAAAATAAACCAGCTGCAAAGGTTCTATCATTTGATGAAAAGGAGAAAGAAAATGAACGATGAACACCTCACTGCAGAGAAAGCCTTCCAATTGGCGTGAATTCTGAGCACTCCTGAGGAACCCCCTGAGAACTCATCTAACGAAGCTGTAATCATTTCATCAAAGATTTCAAAAATGACAAAAACGTCTCTTCGAAGACTCAAAAAGACTCAAAAGGAATAGGGGATGCAGTATCTGCTCAAGGTTGCTAAAGTATAACAATTTCAAAATTTTAAATGTAAAATGAATCTAGGATCATTAATAAATAGTGTTAATAAAATTTATTACAATTAAATAAAAATAAACATCTGATTTTCATTGATGCATTCAGCAATGTACCTAGAATTAATTCCACATATTAAGTTTCCTTGCAAAGCAAGCAAAAATAACTTTGAATAAAAAAAAAAAAAAACACAAAATTGCATTCAAAAAAAAGACAAAACCATAAAATATAAAATTCATTTGTGAAACCAAGCACAACCTTTAATCCTATTAAGTGAGTAACCATAGGATTTATAGCGCTAGGGCAATAAACTAAGTAAAATAATAGAAATGAGAAGAAAATGGGAAGATGATTGTCATTCATAGGAAAATTTTAAAAATGCTACATCATGAATTTAGCTTTACAAGGACATTGCTTTGAACTAAGAATTCATACAAACACGAGATATTTTCTAACACTAGAAAAATAAAAACTTAAAAGTAAACAAACTGTAGAAAATTTAGACTATTTTCATCAAATATGACAAACTTATTTAACTAGTTTTTATGGTTACATAAAATAATAAATTTAGGAATAATTTTCATAATAATTTGCTCTTTCAAAGACTTACGCAAGTTAGTCTTCTAACAGACGAGTATTAAATCGATTTCTTAGAAAGGAACAAATTAAATCAACATTTTCTAAAGAAAAAGCATAAGGATGAAGTTGGCAGATAGGTGATAAGTTGTCCTCATCAAGATAAACATTTTCATCGTTTTGACAATAAAAACAAATTCTATTACTGATAGAAACCACAAAAGAAATTTCCAAAGTCCTAATAAAATCTCCCATTCTTTGCATATCACAAGAACACATAAGTACTATATTTCTATCCAAGTCATCTTCATTTTCTTCATTGTTAGTTTCCATGGATATGTAAAAGATATGCTCAGCAATTTGAGGTAAAGTTCTGAACAAAATATCATCCACAATAAATGATTTTTCTTCGTCATCGTATCCAAGATGTTCCAAAAATGATCCAAACCACGCGTAACTAACCACAAAAATATTAAAATATAGGTTAGCATTAACAGTATCTTCATTGAAAATAATATTCCATTTCCATTCTTTAATTTTTTCATCAGTTACCAGACACCACTTCATAACTTTAACTAGAAAAGAAAGAGAAAAGAGAAAAATCTAACTGAACGTAATCTGAGATAAAGCGAATTAGATCAGACGCACGACCCGCAGAGAAAAGATCTTCCTTTACATTTTCCATTTCATCTGCACCAACACCCCAAATAATAAACTGACTAATAAAATCAATGTTCTCTTTCTCCAATGTCCAATTGAAAAAATAATTCACGAACTTTCTTTTAAACGTCTCCAAAATTGTTTCACTTAAATTGATAAGTCTAAGAAACAAATCAATCAATTTAAAATTAACAAACGAAAACATTATTTCTTTACAAATATCTTTGCCTTGAAACCTAAGAATCTTTTCTCTCTCTTCAAGAGAGGTATACTTTAAAATTAACTGAATATTCTCCATATCATCATTTGTAAATTTCTTGAGCGTGAACAAACATGCCAATAAAGAATCCCTATGTTGTCTCGCTTTAAAGGAAGCTTTCGAACTATGTTGTAAACTTCCAGATTCGACACTTATTAAGTATTCCTTAAGATGAGGTGGGCTTTTAATCCAACACTCCTTAAGCAATTGTCTGTAATTGCAGGATTGATATAAATCTCGGTTCTCGATCAGATAAACAATATCAAGCATTAAGTGATAAAAGTGGTTCTCATTTAAATTTTTCAAAAGTGAATCTACATTGCACAAAAATATATCCTGGTAAGGCCAGAGTAAGAGGAATTTGAGTACACTATACGTTAATTTATAATAACTTAATAATGTTGTCAGGTGTTCTTTTCTAGTCACATTAATAAAATATATTATAATATTGCAACGTACAACAAAGTCACTCGATAAAAGCGACTCATATGAAAGTATTTTGCATTTATTAAAAAAAGTTGAGGCACTTTCCATAAAGTAATGATATGCAAGCTCATTTTCTATCATTCTCAGTGGTCTTCGCAACTGATTTTCCGATATATAATTTGATTCCTCCTTAAAAACAGTGAAACAAAATTTAACTGCTGCCAAATTAACAATTTCTGTTCCATAAGAAAAACTTAGACAGTTAAATTGGCACTTTAAAACTAAACACATTTTCTTTTTTCCTATTTCAGTATACCTAAAGGATTTAAATGTGGAATTTTGAAAGATTATCACTTACCTTCGTTTTTTCTATTTTGGAAAATTGTTTTTAGTTTAACTGTTGAACTTTATGTTTTTTAGGTTTTTTGATGTGCTGAATCCAAATATGACAGCAGTTGTTCTCTACCACGTAAGGATTTTTCACAAAACGCAATGACAAATCATGAAGGAAAAACAGTAAATACTTATCACAATAATGTTTAATTAAAAGTGTTTTAATTGAAAACACATTTATTTAAATTTGAAAGAAAATAGGTTATATAAATGAAAATATGTTGAAAACAAAATATATTAAATGAAAGTACAAATTAATTGCAGGGCACAAATTTAAAGTCGACCTTACTAAGCCGCATAGTAGAGTTTTTCGCTGATTTTGAAAGCTTCTTTTCTGACTTTTTTCCTTTTATATGTTGCTACTCAGTTCATCTCGAAACATCCACCAGCAGTAGTCCGCTAACCTACTAGTATTCCAGCGATTCTCTTTTCTTCCTCTCCATTTTCTCTTCACATCGCGTGGACATTCGCTCGCCTTGCTCTTCGCTAACAGCTCCTAGATTTTCTGGAAAGTAGTCAAATGAGAATGAAGAAACCGTGCAGCTTAAGCTTCATCGAGCATCACAGTCTTTCAACATTTGTAGCTATCTTACGACGATTGCTCTTGAAAATTTTGGCGTTATTGTTGGTCCAAGAAAACTTACTTACTACCTTCCTGAACCCATGACAGCCATTGCAATTTTTTCTTTACACATCCCCATTTTTTCGTTTCAAAAACTGTGCAGTCTTTCATACCTAGTTTACTCGATATCAGACCGACAAATACACCCTCTTTACGTTTGTTGCATCAGATGAATGCAGGAATTTCACCACTAGGATTTAGAAACACTTCCCTCCTTAGAGAGAGCTTTTGTAAACTGCTTCATCATGCCAAGTTTGATGTGAAGTGGAGCAGGAGTACGTTCTTTGGCGTCCACAAGGTTTTCTTTCACGACGTTCTTATTCAAACTTCAAACCAGATCTCCTCGTTTTCCCAAAACTTCCCCTTTTGTATCCAATGCTTGCTTGTCGGACTGTCCCACTCACACAAGAAACAAGGGGTTATTTTGGGGTACCCAGCCTTGCTGTCCTAAAAAGCATGGAAATCACTTTCAAATCTCCATATATAGTCCATTCCTGGAATGTATTTTTAACTTCGACAAAATCATACTCAGATTCTTGTAGCGTTTCTTTCAAATAAACAGAATGAGCAATTGGTTACTGAGGCAAACTTATTGCCAATATGAAGGAGGACCCGCCTTTAGACTTTGTTTGGACGAATAAATAAACAACCTCCACTCCTTTACATCATAGTTTACATTGAACATACTTAACAGCCCAGTGATATCATTGCACAATACTAGTTCATCTTCTTGAGAAAAGTGTTGAAGAAAATCTCTTTCTCTTTTCCCTATACCATGAAAATATGTACCTGGCGCTAATAAACTTTTTTCCCTTCACCTTTCGAGCCAACAATTCAGGGCGCGCTGACTCCTTCCGGTAAATCTAAAATCCCGTCCAAAGTCATTTAAATTCTGGTTATGTAAAACAATTGAGGTTCGTTGTTATAACCACTAAAACTCTTCACCAGAACTGCTCCCTTCAGTGTCAGTATCATTAAGGTGTTGCAAAATCTTCTTGCGAACTTGGTGGAGTTGCGTACAGGGACAATCAAGGACCATGCATCACAGGACGCATTATGTTATATACCCTATATATATATATATATATAATATATAATATATATATAATATATATATATATATATACTAGATATATATATATATATATATATATATATAATATTATATTATATTATATACTGATATATTATATATATCTATATATATGGACAGGTTTCTTGACCTTCTTTGTTTAATATTTGTGGGTAAAATTTACTACCAAACAGTGTAAACACAGGCCTTGTAAAGACAGCGAACGAGAAAATAACTAAGGAAATTGATTACACGTTGATTTTTGACAAAAACCTTACGTGATGGAGGAAAATGGATGTTTTTGGATTCAGCACACCAAAATACATTGAAAAATAAGACAATTTAATAGAAAAAATTGTTCCATTGCAGCCTGTGAAATCTTCAAAAGTGTGGTTGATTCTCTCGGTAAACCTTTCCATGAAATCAAAGGATGATACGCGCTCCAAGAAAATAATAGCAAGCAATTTTATACCGAAGATAAGGATCAATACTTTGTTCCTTCATTAATTCCAATGCTGCCTTTTCATCATCAATTGTTCCTTTTGATGTAAAAATCGAGCCTTGTGATAAAATCTTGACTAAACATCAAAGGCAAACCAAAATATGATTGAACATCATTTCCCCATCTCAACATCTCCATCCCAATGAAGGGAAGCAAATGCCATGGAATAAACCACTCGAGCACTGGATGACGATCTTTATATAATTCAGACGTTATACTCTGAAGAGCATCTTTCCATTCCTCATAATTTGAAGAAGACTTCAGTGAGTTTAGAGACGAAGAAAATATTTGCTTTTTCACATCAGGATCATTGGAAATTACAATCAGTCCAAAAAGTGCGCAACGATTTTCCAAAGACCGGAACACCATGATTGTTTAAAAAAAAAAAGAAATCTAAAAAAAATAAATAAAATTATGATAATTAATATATATATATTATAAATATATATATATATATATATTATATTATATATATATATATTATATTATATATATAAAATCACCTGTCCCTTTTCCTTCCGAAATGGGGGTGGGATGCTCAAACATGCACCGGGGATCCGAGATACTTGAGCATTTCTAGGGTATTAAATAAATAGCAACGGGGCCCCAAAACCCACACTACACTATTAGAAACTATGGTGGAGGGAAGGATTGAAAGATGTGGATAAAAAAATGAGAGGAGTGAAAGAAAGACTTAAAGATTACAAATGTGACACAGTCACAAAAAAGTACTGTTACTGGAGAGATAGATGCACTAAATACAAACTAGTATTCGTTCTTCATCAATATATATATAGTATAATATATAAATATATACTATATATATTATATATAGTTATATAATATATTATTATATATATATACTATCATAATATATATATATATATATATATATACTATATATATATATATATATTACTTATATATACTATATATCAGATATATAAATATATATTATATATATATAGTATATATATAATATATATATACTATATATATATAATATATATATATATATATACTATATATACTATACTATATATATATACCTATATATATATATATTATTATATAGTACTAATATATATTATATATAATTATAAAATATATATATATATACTAATATACCCACACTGCCCACCCGCAGCAGAAACCGCACCGAAGTGACGCAGCCGGCACCCCAACCCCCGCACAAGCCCGCTGGGGTCCACCGAAAAGCGGGACCGACCAATATATATATAATATATATATAATTAGTGTTGAACGCCGTGGTGTTGCCTGTTTTATTTTTCTTCAAGTTGATTAAATTTTTGCCTGGAGCGGAAGGCCCCCGAACGGCCACGACCGTGCCCACTTCGGACGCTACGCCGCAAGACCAACGCCCCCGACCGACACACTGAGGCCCGAGCGTCGCAGCCGAGCCGTGACGGATCAATCAACACCGGGAACGGCGCCGACGCAAGCCGTAAGTCCCGACTTCGAGTAGCGCCCTGCCCACGGCAGTCCCGCACATGGAGGAGAACAAAGACGACATAAAATGGAGACTTACCCCTACCCACCCACTCCAACAGTTACACACGACGGCGCGGCCGGGGCGGGCGTAAGCAGGCCAGCCCAAATAGATAGCACACCCAAACCACAGCAGAGCTAAGAAACGGGATCCACAGAACAAGAAGACCAGCGTCGCCCCGCCGCCAACCCGCACAAAGACACAGGCCGCCATGCAAAAGCAACTATCAGGAACTTCTCTTGTGAAAATCTGGATTATTTGGGTTGATTTGGCGTTGATCTGGTTGTCTATTTGGTCGGAGGAGTTCCCTGTTTACAGGGTAACTATCTGTGAAAAGTTTTAGTTGAAAATTGAGTATATGGCAACCTTGGGGGAATGTATTTTTTTGGATGCCTTTTAATATTGGTTTTATTGAATGGTTTTTATGCATTATCGGACATGTAAAGTTAGCTGGAAGAAAACAAGTGCAACGCTTCACAAATGTATACAAAATTTCCATATTTCACGGCATATTATTTTCATTAACAGATGTATGTATGTATGATGTATGTATGTTAATGTATGTAATTAATATTGGAAATGTGATCAGGGGATAGATCGTTAAAAGATTTGCCATTTGTGGTAACTTGAATTTTGGGGGGAACAGAAGGAAATAGTCAGAGATGTGGGTTATGACTGTTGGAATGGTTGTCGAGTGGGTTAGTTTCAGTTGTTGAGGATGCTAAGTAATGTGTGTTAAGCAATGCAGGGTGGTGGGAAGTTCCCGAACAGTATCAGAATATTAGGATTGGGGTGATAGGTCTGGGACATAATTGAGAAGTGGGGTGAGGGTTATAGACATTTAAAAAATTGCTTTTTTTTTGTCGACTTATATTTCTATCGATTGGTATGTGGAAGTTTGATCATTGTTTTAAATTTGTTGTGTGTGGTTTGTGGTGCTTCGGAAATGGATTTTTGTGTGTACGAGAATAACTAGACCATGCTTTGATTGATCCATATCTTCCTTCAAAATTGTGAAAATCTGGGAATTCCTGCGAGTGGTGTCTGTAATGAGAATTAGATCCGTACATGTAGTCGTATGTTATTACGTCTGCATGGCTGTATTGTTGAAGTTATTTAAGGGTGCTTGAGAAGTTCTTTAAATTTATTTTTGAAATCATTTATATTTAAGTTGAGTTATTTTGTTGAAGGTCGAGCATTTGGGTACGTGTGTGTGAGTCTCCGCATGATTGACAGGACCTGTTGGAGAATATTGATGAAGGGTTTGGAGATTAGTACACCTTAAATAAAACCAGAGTTTGTAAGTGTTGCATGATATTGAAGTTTGGCCTCGAGTGACAGTATTACATTTGGGACAAATATATGCTCTGGGTCCTAGATTAGATTCTATGTCCCCAGCTAATAGAATGACCTGGAACGCGCGCACCGGTCTTACCCACCACAAGTAAAAAAGGTGAGGTTTATAGACCAGAAATTTTTAAACCCTTACCCGGAATGTCGGTGACTATCTTTATGATCACACTTCCCGATATAATAATACATATATATCATAATATTATATATATATATATATAATTAATATATATATATATATATATTATATTATATATATATATATATATACGTAATATATATATATATATACTATATTATATATATAAATATATATATACGTATATATATATATTGAGCTGTGTGTGTGTGTAAAGGTCGTTTATGCCCAAAACTCGGGATGCTACGATGTTGGGGAACAAGAACATTCCCCACGTTTTAGGAGTCGGCGGTCCATTCTTATAGCTTCACCCCCCCCCTCCCAACTAAAAAAATGGACATAAAAATTCGAAATTTTCAGCCATTTGACCATGATAAGCACAAAACTGTAGCTCTTTTTTGACTCTAAAACGTCGTTTTCGAGTGGTTTTCTGTGTCTGTAGCATTGTTTTGGTATTTTCAATTTTGAAAATCGATTGTGTTTTTTGAATTTGCTCGAAACTCCCTCCTAAACTATCCTTTCGGAAATGACTTCCAAACTTTGAAAAAATACCAAAAGAATGGAATCATTATCTAAAAAGATGTAGACAGGGATTTTGATATCTTGAACCCCATGATCGAGCATTGGTCGATTTTCAAAAAGAGCTTACATACGAGGGGTGCTCAAACACAAATAATTTGAAGAATATTTATTTTTTCTGTTTATCTGGATCTGCCATGAAATTCTCACGGACAATTTGTAAGTCGGAGAGAATACAATTTCGTTACTTAGGTAATTTCTATCTGTATATGCAGTAGTTGGTTTCTTTTCTTGGAACAAATTTTCAAAAAGAAAAAATTGGGAAATTTTTTAAAAAATTTTCTTTTGAGCTATACAAACAAAAATTATCTAAGTAAAAAATGTGTTGTATCTCGACAACGAACGCCATGAAAATTTCATGTTTATCGCTACATAACTGACAATAATAAATATTAAATGTATTCAAGCAAATCAAGCATTAAATTTTCAAAAATGAAATAGTGAACATATAATTTTTTTCTACTTATCCGCTCAACATCAATTTCAGACTGTATAGTTACGGCAAGACCACACCCTTTTTACTTAGAATAACTTTTATAGTATACTCAAAAGGAAACATTTTCTCAAAACATTTCCCAAAACTTTTTTTTTTGAAAATTTGTTCAAGGAAAAAAATCCCAAACTACTGCTATTCAAAGAAATTATCTAAGTAAAGAAATGTGCATCTCCCGACTACAAATAAGTCCCTGAAAATTTTCATGCAGATCAGATAAAGAGAAAAAAAAACGTTTATCCCAATTCCACCGTTATTCCAAAAAATAGTAGGTCTTGAAAATCGACCAATCAGATTTTAGGTTCAAATATCAAAATTCCTCTGCTACACCTTTTTAGATAATAGTCGCCAATCTTTGTATTTTTCAAGTTTGAAGTTCATTTTCGAAAGATAGTTTAGAGGAGTTTCGGACAAATGTTCAAAAACTAGATTTCCAAAAATTGAAAATACCAAAACCAAATGACTACCAGACACAGAAAAAACACTCGAATACGTCGTTTTAGAGGTCAAAAACAAGCTACAGTTTGGTTGGTTTATTATAGGTCAAAAATAGCGGACTGAAAATTTCGGAATTTTTATAAGTATTTTCTTGCTTTTTCTTTTTATAACAGTCAACTAAAATAAGAAATATTTCAAGGGCGAGGATAGCAAACAATTGAGGACTCAGCCCTATAAGAGCCATAATTTGTTGTCCTTCCCTCGCATTTAGGATAACGAATTCACTAACTACACAGTATATATGAGGTCTAAAGGTAATCCAAAAGTTGAGTCCTCTGTAAAGGATACTTTTAAATCTTATTATGTATTTTATTTTATGGAATTTCGTGATAAGGAAAAGCAATGTCGACTTTATATATAAATATTATTAGATGGCGAGTCATAAGAAGAACATACCGATAGGTGGGAAGTATAGCCTTTAGGCGACTCGTACCAGCCGGAGAGGATAAAATTCTGGCAAGTACAATTAAGAGGCAAGATGTATCTAATTCATCCTGTGAACATAAGAAATGGATAAATAAAAAACAGTCAAGTGGCGTAGAGGCAAAATTACCTCGATTTCATTTTCTGCTGGAAAGAGGAAGAAACCATAGGAACAAGCCAATAGTTCACGATTTTAGTTATTTTTTGTCGATCACGAGATTTCGCTTCCAATTCTCTGCGAGCATTATCTACATTTCGCATTGACTCATCTTGTTTTTCCATAAAAAATAGCACGATGTGGCGGATGCCTAGTAGTAGGACGATGCCACGCAACTTCACGGATAGCAGTTTCTCTCCATATTATGGTACTAAAAATTTAATTCATAACTTTGTCTTTACAGGAAACCTGGTATGAAAATCTATTCACATTTTAGTGTCCGACCCTCTCTCTCTCTCTCTCTGGAAATTTCCAATGGGGATGGTATAAATCTAGCAGCGTATGATTACCGATTATTATGATTATTAGGTCTCTTCAGATTCGAAGTTGATCAACATTATACTGTAACTGCGGTTGGAGATGCGGATATTTTCAATATATTTATGTAATCTTCCAAATAATAAAGCATTAATCCAATAATTATAAGTGGAAGAATTATATTACTACAACAAGATATATGAGTTTATCTGATTTAAAATGGTAGAATCCCTTTATAGGTAGTCTCTAAAGCATATAATAAGTATTACTATACTTTAAACTTCATGATCATAGTATATCTCATATGGGGATAATATACCGTAGAGTGATATATAAATTGATCAATGAAACGCATGTTTGGGTAACAATTTACTATAATCGCCATAAGAATTTCCATAAACACTTACCCAAAGAAAATAAACTACTAACTCTTTATTTTTAGCTTGAGCATTAATATAAGATCTTCTACTATTATAAGATCACCGAAGGCCGCCTAATGTGGAGAGATGAACCCCTTACCCTTTAGAGATTCTAAAGGCACAAGAAGGTTGATTTGGATTAACAAGTCATTTGCCTAAGAGTTTTGTGCGATAAGGAAAGAGGGAAACATCCTAAAGAAGTTGGGATGGGTTCTTTTCTAAACAGACTTCATGCAGGATATTATCTTATAACCACTGTAATTCTTAAAATGTTTGTTTATGCCTTTAAAAGGGCAACATTTAGAAGGCTTTAATATATACTCAACAGTAAAAGCCGAATATAAGGAATGGCGTCTGCGTTTATACTTAATAATGATTCTAACGCCCTTAATAATCTGTTACTAAGCCTCGCCTCTTTTAGCATAATACCAACTTAAGATTATATATTAATTAAATTTTAATACTATGTGTTATTAATAAATATAGTTATTATATATAATACGTTCCATAGTTGATAATATAGAGCATCAAAAATCAAATCATAGCTCGAAGGTTTAATCATTTATCGTATAATGAAAGAAAAGATAAATTGAATTTATAATGAACATTCTAACATACTGACTAAAGAATAATCGTTACTCTCTACTCAATATCTGAGTATATTCTTCGGCATTCCTGATGAGAACCCATCTAACCTCTATATATTCTGCAAAAGCTAAGTAATCGTCGTCCCCTTTACAGTCTAGAGATGGTCAAAATTAGTGACAACCGACTTACCCCTTTCGAGCTCAACGGAAATGAGTTGAATCCAAGAAAGGATAACAAAAATAAGTGAAGAATAGCCCAGTAGATTTACATAGAAGGTGAAAAGTGTTCCCTCAAGGTTGCTAAAGCTTATATATTAATAGTATTAATACTAAATTTCAAAATTTTAAATGTAAAATGAATCTAAAGGTAATCATTAATAATAATACGATGTTAATAAATATAATTACTTATTTATAATTTAAAAAATATAAACAACTGATTGGAAAAGCTATATAACTAAATTCAGCATAATTATAGTACTATACATAATTATATATTCTCACAATTATAATTTATAGTTTCACTGACAAAGCGAATACCAATTGAGTCCTGACAAAAACACAAATTGCTCTCAAAAAGAAAAATAATTGTGTTATTTATATGTATATATAATATATAAATAATTTTCATTGGGGATTCAAGCAACCTGCCTCCAATTAAGTAGTAGGCCATAGGATTTTAGTGCTGGGCAATAAACTAATTAAATATACAATAAACTATATATATATATACGAAGTTTAAATATATAAATTAAAACTATAGTGATACTACTAATGGAATGTCTAATTCATATAGAGTATAAAAATTTTAAAATAAAAGCTTACTATCATGAATTTATAACTAAGATTCGTTACGGAATTACATTATAATGATATTTTATATTTTTAGGAAATGAAGTAATCATAGTAGCTCTCAGAGATATCAACTTCTAACATTAACGTAATTATATATTTCTGAAAACACTAAAAAAAATCATAATAATACTATCTTTATAAATATATATTAAAAACACATTTATAAACTATATATATTATAAGAAATAATTTTAAGTACACTCTATTTAATATATTTTTGGTTAATGTACAAAACTTTATTTAATACTATATTTTTAATCTATATATAGTATTGCATAACTCCCCTCTTCGACTCAGAAATCATTTATTTCATAAAATAAATTTTTTGCTCTATCACAAAATTTTATGGCTGCGACTAGCCATAGTCTCATTCACCCAGAAATCGATACTTATTTATAACAGCTTATAAGGAGCATTAAATCTGATTCTTAGTAAAAGGAACAAATAAATATATAAATAATTTATAGACATTTTCTTATCAATTAAAGCGGTAGAGCAAGCAGTTAGATAAGTATGGTCCTCATCAGATTAAATTCTAATTTCATCTGTTTTGACACATAATATAAACACATTATATAAATTATAGATATGCTACCAGAACAAAAGAAATATTTCCAAACGTCTACAATAAAAATTACTCTTATTAAGAACATTTTTGAAACATAATACAAAAAAGAAAAACAACATAAAGATAAGTTATTATACTATTTTATTCTAAATATACACTAAGTCATCCTATACGATTTACACATCAAATTATACATCGACTCGCTATTAACTTTTGTATCAACCTCTTTCTAAAGGACATATTTTAGGACAGAAAACGTTTACCCCTGTAGTACCAACCAAACCTATACTCCTTCACAAATGACCCAGAATAAATGATTTGTGTGTCTTCGTCATCGATAACCGAAGATGTTCACAAAATGGAGTCCCAAACCGTTTATGCGAAGTATAAGCCTCATACCTGACAACAGTGCGCATGTGAAAATATCCATTGTTATGTGTTCAAGATATTTTTGAATCCAGTGTCTTCTCCTTTAAGATGGGCTCATGTGAGCACATTCCTTTTCAGAAATTTTTATTCCTTCTCTGTCCAAGAACCGGAACACAGATTTGATCTGTATTCTTACAGCTTCATGTACGGTACAGGAAAAGTCTGGAAAAATTTTCTGGCATTCATTTTCTCCATTTTGATTGATTTGCTACTTAATTTCAAATACCCTATTGCGGAGCATGTCAACGCTTGATTTCAATGTTTGTTTAAATTTCCTCTACTCTATTGGCTTAAAGGAAGCCTATGGACATTTATACCAGATGATATATATATATATATATATATATATATCCGGACTCTAAGAGAAATTGTGGTTTCAACTTATTAATTTTTCATTCCCTTAGAGTATATGTATGGCACGTAAAATGAATGTGACTGGCATGTATAGGTACTCTTCTAAAAAAGGTCCTCTTAATTCCCTTGATGAGGAGTTAAGAAGTATTTTCTCTTATCTGAGGGAGAAAAATAATATCCTTTATAATTAACTGTAAGACTCCTCCATTAACTATGTGTCATTTGGTAAAACATGTTCCCGAAAAATATCAATTTCCCAATAAACTAAAAGCAATAATGAGATCTTACCTTGTGTATTACTCCTGGATTATCACATAGTTTCAAATGTCAAACCTTGGAATTAAGATCATTCCCTTTAAGTTATGATGGTGGGCCTTAATCCTCATACAAACAATCTCTTATAGAGTTTATTGTACTGTATTATGCTTAAATAGAGAAGATATTTGGATAGTAAATCTCTCGGTCCTTGATCAGAATGCAGCAAATTCATGGGAAAGGAAGCAGAGTAAAAAGTAAGGTAATAGTTGTCTCTATTTTAAAATTTTTCATGCCCAGGGGCAATCTGCATTACATCAGAATACATAATTACAAATAGTAAAATAGGCTCTCAGTTTTAGCAAGGAGGAATTTGTAGTACACTATAATAATTTATAATAACTTAAATAATGTTGTTACAAAGTCTCCTTTTTCTAGGCACATTAATAAAAATATATTGTATATTGGCCAAACGTGTTACAACAAAGGCACGTCACTTCGATAACCTTACATAATTGAAGCTCCGAAAGATACTTTTTGATTCCGCCAACGATTGTTTGGTTACTACAGATTCTATATGCGCGTAATGCCAGAGTAATGATTATAGAGTAGTGTCTCTATATGTCTATTTCTATTCTCAGCGGTTTATTAAGCATATATCTTTTTACGCAATACTGTATTTTCGTATTACCTAATATATTGTGAGTTCCTCACTGTGAAACATATCGTGATTAAGAATTTCTTTAGCCTTTTTTAGTCTTTCATGAAATGTTTCTAGTTCTATGGAAATGTGGGTTCCTCATAAGAAAAGGTTCTTAAAGCGATAATGAACCTCTCCGCTAACGATCTTGCCGACACTAGAGATGCACTAAGACAATTTTGATCCTGCCTTCTTATCATCTCCAAACTGATAGTGCATCGACCAACATAGTATTACCAAACTGGTTCTTATTATCTTAGATGAGATACAAAATTGATACTGCTGCCTTCATATGAGTAGTGCTTTCTATAGATAAATTAAATACTTTTCGACAAGTATCTGCGGTTATTTCATCTCGTAATATCTCTATTCCCTAGGTTGTCTTCGGTTGAATGAAATCAAACAAATCGTGTTGTTAATGATAAAGGTTCAAATGAAAATAAAAATATGGCAGAGCATTCAAAATTTTAGAATGTGTGTGCGTGGTATAATCGCTCGAAGATAAGGATCCAATACTTGTTGTGTCGCTATTCATTAATTGTTCTCAAGATGTTGGCTGATTGCTCTTTTTATCTTTCAAATGTTTCTGGTTCTATGGGATAGTGTGTGTGTGTGTGTGTGTGTGTGTGGAGAGAGAGAGAGAGTTATATAATTTATTTATTTATTTATTAAATTTATTCTTTCATAATGTAATAATTTTATTGTGGTAAGTAAGATAGATAACAAAATCAATTTAGATAATTAATTCAAACATTTGGGATAGAACGGTATATGACCCGCATAAACAATGCTCTCTCAAATACGATAGGAGCATCAATAACTCTAATTATTTAATTGATGGAATTTGAAGAAACACATATAAAGTATTTATATCCATTATTTATATAATAAATACATTTATATATATTATTACCTACTAATAATAATGAAGGGATATATATATAAGGATAATGCGAACAAATTATGGTGAATAAATATTATTAAACCACTTATCGTATAAGAACTGGGATGACGATACTTAATTTTATATATATTATTATATTAATTCATGAACTACGTGTTATACTTCTTTGTTAGTATATGCTCAGCACTAAATTCCTACATTCTGTCCATAATTATTGAAGAAATAAGATCATTCAGTTATTACTAGTGTAATGTAGTTTAGAGACGATATAATATCAATAAAATATATTTTGCAATTTTTTTTCACATTACAGGATCTCATATTTAGTAGAAATTACAAATCTTATTAAGGTCCTCAAATAAATAGTTATAGTATACTAATACTCCGCATCAACGATATTAATAATATTATTCCAAAGACGGCGACTAATAACACCATGATGTAAAAAATAAAATACTAAAAAATCTAAAAAAAATATAGTAAAATATATATATATAAATATATATATATTATACTACATATTAATATATTACATTATATATTATTACTAATATTATATATATATATATACTATATTATTATAATATATTAATTAATCATTATATATATATTATTAATATATTATATATATTATAATATATATATTCTTATAATTATAATATTATAGCATTTAAATATTCATAATACTCATATATATATATAATATAAATTATTTATATATATATATATATATTAAATATATATATCTATCATATATATAATTTTATATAATATTATATATTATATAATACTCTTAATATATATTATATATATCATCATATATTATATATATAATACTATATATATTATATAGTATATATAATAATATAATATATTACTATATACTATTATAT
>JABUQX010131172.1:25000-33199 GCA_015478945.1 Trachelipus rathkii | reverse complement strand
CGGTGTACTTCGTTCAGTTGGAATGGTGTTTAACCGTTTTCGCATTTATCGTGAAACGCCGTTTTCGTGCGCCAGCTTCAATATATATATATATATATATATATAACAAATATATATATACTATTTGAAAGTGCAAGTATTGCTGAAAAGAAATATTTAAAAAATAGGCCTTTAAATTTAATATTGATAAGAATTGTCTATGAAAAGAAGTTATAAAAAACGACCACCGACGATTTTCGTAAAACTTCTATGAAAGTTTGAAATGAAATTTTAACCAAAAATGTCAAATGACAACTATAAATTGTTTTCGATAATATGTTATATTACAATGAAATGGGCTATTAATATTTAAACCATTTTGCTTGTAGTGAAATTGAAACATATTATGACGAAAAATAGATTTAGCTATTTTCATTGTTCTTTCTTTATCCTCCCAACATGTCCCCAGATGGTTGTAGAGTGCACAATATATACCGGAAACCGAAGAATTTAATAGAAATACATGACCCTTAAGTGCGAGTCCTTCACCGACAAAAATCCACCCTAGGGTTTCACAACACTACGACAGACCCTAGAGTGTGGTGTCTCGTTCATGTGGGCAAGTTCCATGGGCCAGGTCCACAATTATGTCCTCCTCATGAAACCTCACCATTCATTCCTACTATGCACCATTCTTCTCACTTAAACCAAATTCACAATTCTTTCCTTCAAACACTCCTTTACCGTCTCAATCCATTTTTCCTTAAGTGCGTATCCAAGCGGGTCGATTCTCAACACACTCACCTCTATACATCCACTTAACCAACCATCATCAATCTTTTCCATATTACCAAACCTTCTTAATATACTCTCATTTATTCTCTCACACCACACAGCTTCCTAACATGCTCATTCATTTTGTCATTTCTCACACTTAACACGCCCATAAGAATTATTCATCTGAACAGACTGCATGTTAGATTTCTCCCTCTTATTCCACAAACTAGTTTCGATACCATACATTAACACCGGTAACAACATACCCTCATGAAGAACCCTAGCGCACTCCAGACAGTCCCTCTTCTTTTACCAAGGATTTAATTGCACCAGCCACCTTCCTACCATTACCAACTTTTCTACTACACTCTGCATCATCCGTTCCTTTTTCATCCAACATAAAGCTTAAATATTTAAACTCCGATACTTGTTCCAATTACTCATCATTCAACATGATTTCACACCATGACTTGATCTTCTCACTACCATCACCTTACTCTTATCAACATCGACTTTCAAACCCTTCCTTTTACACACCCTGCCAAACCCCTCAATATTTCTTCTGATTCTTCAAACAAAAGCAAATCATCAGCGTTCAAAACGCTGGACACCCTCTCTTCCATTCCCCATCAGTCTAACACCCTCCGCTGCCACCCCTACCTTTAATTCTTTCATCATCCCATCCATATACAAATTAAATAGCCATGAAGACATAACATCTCTGCCTCTCTCAACTATTAATATTAAACCATTCGCAATACACTAATTCTTACACACGCTTTAATATCGACATGCATACTTTGATCCCATCCAGAAACCCTATTAATTATTTATTATTAAAAAAACATTTTAAATATTTAGTAAAATTAACGATTAAACTTCGATTATATAACTACCTTTAAAATTATTTTTAAATACATATGTGAAATTATTTACTATAATGTAAACGATTTATACAAGTTTATGAGTAAAACTAATTGAAAAAGAACACACTCACATAAATAATCTTCTGTCTCTTACAAAATTATTATATCGACAGAGTTCGTATTTCACTTGAGGACTTTTCATTGCGAATTTTCTGCAACCAATTTTCTGGTTATTTTTTTTTTAACTATAAAATATTTAAAATGCTATGATATGGTCATAATACCTGTTCTAGAAAATGATTGTGTTTCATATTTCCTGCTCAAGAAAATGATTAAATATTTACATAAAATAACACAATAATGGTTAAAAAGCACTTTATCCTTTGTGATATTATTAAGTAAACATGAAAAAAAAGTCGATATTGTAGTTAGTTCAAGTCTCTCTCCTTCATGTAATTGATACGAAATAAAATGCTCATATATTAACAATCAATTAAATACTCGGTAAGAGTAACTTACGTAGCTGGTAATGATAGAAGGATCTTAATTAAACTTGGAAAGCAGAGAGTTTTCAATAATAAATATATACATTTAAATAGCAAACTATAAAGTTTTTGTTTCCGCGGATTTTAAAAACATTTTCAGAATCACCCATTTTATAAGCAATTAACCTGTGCATTGTAACCAAGTTAAAGACCCCTTACCATAAGATAAATTTAAATATTCCAACTACATAATCTTTAAATATATTTTCCAGTACGTAAGGGTGAAAACAGATATGCCTGGGATCGGAAAATTGTACAGAAAAAGTAGGTATATGTGTATTAACACAAGTCACATGAGCAAAGGAAGTATAGAACGAGAGTTCAAAAGAGCAATTTCCGTTGTAATACCGATAGTATAATTAAAGTGCTGCACCAGTTATTGGCCAGAAAGATATTGTAGAAAACTTGAGAGCGGATAGAGTTGATAAGACAAAATCCCAGACTCTAATCTTTAAATGGGAGTATTCCAGTGTAAATGCAAACATTCTATGTGTACTCCATACAAGTGTAGATGACTTTTCTGTGCAGAGCAGAGCAAGCAACTGGCAGTGTTATGAAGGCGCGTGAGCCATCCTGTGTGTGAGAGAGAGAGAGAAAAAAAATTTCACCGGTATTAAAAACCGCTACCATTTCTCTGACTGAGCAAGTTAGAAATTCCATAACGATAAGAGGACAGTCATTCCAAGACAACCTCCAAGTATCTGTTGAATGAATGAAGTTCAAAATGAAAATAGGTAATGTATGGTGGTGTAGATAGACAATGATAGATAGGTAGATCATTAAAAAAATGTAGGAAAATAATGAAGTAAAAATAGACTAGAACCACAAGGGATAACTACCCTATTCATAGATTTAACCGATCAGTGGTGGCTTTGTAGGACGTCATCAAAAAAAAAAAAAAAAAAAAAAGAAAGCTGAGGACTGAAATAAAAAGGGAAATTTAAAAATAAAAGTTTTGTAGTGGCAGTTTACTTCAAAAACTTTCAATATGACCAGCGCTACAAATAATTTCCCACTTCTAAGGAAAGTATCATCATCTTCCTTTTTTCCCCCCCAAGACTGGGTAAGGTGCGTGACATGCATCGAAAAGAGAAGTAATAGAAGAATATGACAAGTCGAAAAGAAAGCCCATTCTTACCTCCCCCTCTATACCTATTAGTCAGAAAATCCACCCTAGAGCTTCACGGGACCGCGACGGACCATCACTATGGCATATCGTCAAATGTAGGGTTCATCCCCTGGACCAGATAGGCCACAACCATACCCCCCTCACAAAACCCCGCCATTCACTCCTATTATGCACACTCACATTTCTCTCCTCCAGACATTCCTTTACGGACTTAATCCACTTTTTCTTCGGTCTGCGCATCCCAATACGATCGATTAACACACTCGCACTATACATCGCTTAGTAACCGACATCCATTCATCGCTCACATGACCAAACCTACGCAACGTAATTTCATTTATTCTCTCCTTTACCACTTTCTTCACACCACACAACAATATAATACGTTCATTCCTCATTTTATAAATTCTTTTCACACCTAACACGCCCCTAAGATTGTCCATCTGAACACATTGACTTTAGATCCATACCTCTCATTCCAGACCAGTCTCACTACTATACATTAACACAGGTAACAACATACCCTCATGTAAGACCATAGCACACTCAAGACTTGTCCCTTTGCATCCTCCAACGATTTATTATAACCACCTTCCTGCCATTCACAACTTTCCTACTACACTCTGCATCATCCGTTCCCATTTCATCCAACATATATCCTAAATATTTAAACTCAGACACTCACAACCATAACCTTACTCTTATCTACGTTTACTTTTAAACCCCTCCTTTTACACACCCTACCAAATCTCTCTACCCCAATCCACCTCTCAAACTCTCTTCAGATTCACCACACAAAACCAAATTATCCGCATATAATGGTAGGTCACCCTCCATTCTCCATCATTCTAACACCATTTCCTGCCAACCCCCATCTCTAATTCTTTCATAACCCCATCCGTATACAAATTGAATAATAACAAAGGAGATAACACATCCCACCACCCCACTCCCTCCGCTAATAATATTAAATAATCACTTTTGACCTGTTTTATTCTTACACGCTTCACTACCGTCATACATCTTTTAATTCCATTCAGAAGCCTACCACCAACACCATAAATTATAGCACCTGCTATAGAGCTTTCCTATTAATCCTATCATGCATCCTGTGCAAATCCATAAAACCTAAGTAATTTCTTCTTCTTCTCCCTCATTTCTAAATCACTTGTTTCAATGTAAAGATTTGATCAACATCCTCTACCACTCCAAAACGCACCTCTTGCTCTTCATCAATCAGTCCTTTAGTGACTCGACACTCTTTGACTAAAATACCAGCATATATTTTCCCTAAAACACTCAATAAACTAATTTCCCCTATAATATTTCTACAGTTCCCCATATCTCCCTTAACCTTTATATAAGGGTGCTATTACTACTCTATAAATATAACCTTATATATAATATATATATATATATATATATATGTATATATATATATATATATATATATATATATATATATGCTTTCTATATATAACTCTTATATTCTTTCTTTATATATATATATATATATATATATATATATATATATATATATATAATACTGAACTATAACTTTTAACAAGAATTTTTATTTATGTTTATGAATAACAAAGATCAGTAAACAACAATCACAGGGTATGTTAACTAGACCACTTAAACCATACTTTATTACAAAATTTCCATAACGAGTCAAAAATTATAACAAACAAACTTAACTGAAATAACTAGGAAAAATAAATAGTGACTAATAATAATTAAAATAAAAATAATAATAATAATAATAATAATAATAATAATAATAATAATAATAATAATAATAATAATAATAATAATAATAATAATAATAATAAATTTAAATAACTAAAGTACAATGCTATATATATATATATATATATATATATATATATATATCTTATATATATATATATAACAACATTATATATGTATAATAATAATAATATATATATACTCTCTTTCTATATATATATATATATATTTAAATAACAAGTACAATGTATATATATATATAACATATATATATATATATATATATATATATATATATATATATATATATATATATTTTGGCGGGTGATGTAGGATGTAATAAAATTCTTCTTGTAAAAATATGTTCTATTCTGACTCCAAAATGAGAGGCAATACGATCCCTAAAACTAAAAACAATAACAACAATAAATACATAATAAAAAATAAGTTTTAGGTATAAGAATAAAGACTACGATATTTTGAAATGTGTTAAACAAAAATAGCCCTTATGCGGCTTGAATATAAAGGCCAAATTTGAATGCGGCCGTTTGGTTACTAGGCCTTACAATATGGGTAAGTTTATCAAAATAATAAAAAATTCTTCCATAGGGGGTTTTAGAATATAAGGAATATCGGCTCATGCATATCCGATATTCTAAAATCAGTACATACAATAAAAGAAATGACTTATAAAGAAGTATAATATGAGGCATTAGTTTGTAATTACATATCTATGAGGAAATTGTCCTCAATGACATGTAAGAAAAACGACATGATAAAGAATTAGCAATACACATTATCACTGTATGGTAATTACACTTTCACGCACCTTCAGGATAAATGTAGGAATCACTTTTACTTTATAAAAATAAATAATGTTGCAGCAGTTAAACGTTCTTCATTCGTCGAGTTCAAAAAGCGGAAGAACGAACAAAGTATTAGTAGTCACAGCTTTTGCAAAAATCGATGTTGCCAGATAAGCAAAAATTGCATTCAGATGTTTAAACTGCACTAACATTATATTGTGTTTTTAATATAAATTTACTAAATTACATATATGTTAATACAGTATTAGGTTATTAAAAATGATTTTAAGACCGACTTCAGAACCCCCCTCCAGAGGTAGGGGCAGCAGATTCTTTAATCTAGATAACGACTCGGCCAACGAATCTGTCTGCCACTCCTCGAACTACGTTGAGTAGAAGGAGGTATTGAAGCAGAACGGAGAGAGGGCCCGGAAGGTCGAGCTGTAGGTACATTCGGTGCAGGTGTGGCTATATCGCGTGTACTAGCACGAGTACTCGGACGAGGTTGTGGAGCTGAAGTTACCTCATCTGGTGTGCTAGACGGGTGAGCTAAAGCTGGATCTGGAGATAATGGTACTAGGGGAGGTGGCGGTGAGATAGTAGGAAGAGAAGGGGGAGGTGAAACAGGAATGTTGTAGGTAGGAGTCGTGCTGAAAGGGACTGAAACTGTTCTTGGGAACAATTCCGAATCCGGAGTATCAGGAGGATTGGACTCGAAGAACGCTGGCTTAAGACGGTCGATTGATACGACCTCTGTGCGTGTGGGACGTTGAATGGTAAAGAACTTCTCCTTCCGAAGTAACACAGGAAAAGGTCCATCGTACTTCGGTTGGAAAGCAGTGCGGTGCGAATCATGCCTTACAAAGACATGTGTGCATGTAGAGAGGTCCTTAGGTACGAAAGAATGTACTTTGTGGTGACGAGTAGGAGTCGGTCTCCACGACGAAGCACAGCGCCTTAAGCGGGTTAGATAAGATAATGGGTCAGCAGTAGGAGACGGAGAAGATTGAGAAAAGAACTCTCCGGGAAGCCGAAGAGTGGAACCGTAGACAAGCTCTGCCGCAGAACATTGCAGATCCTCTTTGATGGCAGTGCGAATACCTAGCATTACCAACGGAAGAGCGTCTGTCCAATGTTCCGGTTGTGGATGAGCAGCCAAGGAAGCCTTAAGCTGACGATGGAATCGTTCTACAATTCCGTTTGCTTTTGGATTAAAACAAGTGGTATGAATCTTTTCAGAACCAAGGAGGCGCATCAAATCTCTCCAAAGATAAGATTCGAAGACGCGTCCTTGATCTGTAGTGACAGAGAGAGGTATGCCGAAACGAGAAACCCAATGCGTCATAAAAGCTGTCGCAATGGACTCCGAAGAAGCAACAGAAAGAGGAATGGCTTCGGTCCATCGAGTGAACCGGTCAATACAAGTAAGGAGGTAGCGTTTGCCATTAGAAGGAGGAAGAGGTCCTACAATATCTATGTGAACCTTTTCAAACCTGTCACCTGGTGGTAAGAAGGAGCCAAGAGGGCTTTTAGTGTGCCTCTGGACTTTAGACCGTTGACAGGAAAGACAATTGCGTGTCCACTTCGTCACATCGGCATTGACGCCGGGCCACACAAAGCGTGCTGAAACAAGCTTTCGCGAAGCCTCGATGCCGGGGTGAGAAAGGGAATGGAGATTGAGGAAGATGTCTTTCCTGTATGAAGAAGGAACGTATGGACGAGGAGTAGAGGTTGATGTATCACATAACAACTTCCTCTTGATACCCGGGAGTGTTATCCACTCTAGTCGTAAAGAAGAAGTTAATGTGGGGTCGATGATTTCGTCCTCTTGGAGCTGTGCCATAGCTTCAAAATCTATGATTGGAATAGGAGAAATAGAGTCGATCTGGATGCGCGAAAGGGCATCGGCAGTGGTGTTATCTACCCCAGAGATATGCCGAACGTCAGTGGTGAATTGGGAGACGTATTCAAGGTGGCGTGCTTCTCTGGGAGAATGTCGTTCGTGACGGGAAATCATCGCGAACGTAAGAGGTTTGTGATCGGTTAAGATGTGAAAATCTCGACCTTCTATGAAGTACCTGAAGTGACGAGTAGTTAGGTACATTGCCAGCAACTCCCTACCGAAAGCACTATACCGAGTTTCGGCAGGTTGAAGCTTGCGAGAGAAAAAGGCTAAAGGAGACCAAACGTTATTCAAATACTGCTGCAAGACACCACCGACAGCAAAATCGGAAGCGTCGACTTGAATACGCGTTGGTGCAGAGTCCTGAGGATGGACAAGAAGTGTTGCAGCAGCTAGAGCTTCCTTTGAAGCGTCAAAAGCTTTTCTTGCCTCATCCGTCCAA
>JABUQX010131172.1:12500-15000 GCA_015478945.1 Trachelipus rathkii | reverse complement strand
TGCATGATTTCTGGGATTTTACCTAGGTTAGGTGCAGGTCAGGAATGGGGGAGTAGGGCTTTAGGTGTAAATGAAAGGGTTAGGAAATTATGTTTTTCAGAAAATATTAGGTTTTTGGATTTGTGGAGAGAATTTCTGGATAAAGATCTTTTTGCGGCAGATGGAGTTCACTTGAGTCGTAAAGGTGTTGGGCTTTTCAGTACCAGTTTGGAGACTTGTTTAGCAAAAAACTAGGTAAAGTTGGGGGTGGTGGGCTAAATCTGGATACAAATAATAGCAATGGTAACTGTAATAGTGGGGAGATAAATAAAACTAATGTTGTTACAGGTTTAAATAATGATGATAGCAATAAAAATAACAGCATTTCGAGTATCAAATGTTTTTACACAAATGCTCATAGCCTTAGAAATAAAAAAGATGAGCTGATTAGTTATACCATAAATGATAATTGTGACATTATTTGCATAACTGAGGCATGGGTTAATGAAGAATTATATGGAGATTCCTTTCAGGAATATGAAATAGACGGATATTCACTTTATTTATACCAGCGTAGAGGAAAGAAGGGTGGTGGTGTGGCGCTTTATGTTAAAAGCAATATTCAATCTGTACTAATGACTGACTTTAAAATTAATCATGATATTGAATCAGTGTGGGTAGATATCCTTATATACAATAAATCATATAGAATAGGGGCATTTTATAGACCTCCTGGCCAGAGTCCAGAATTAGATGCTGAAATTGTGAAAGAAATTGAGACAGCATGCCACAGTAATGAAAAAGGTATAGTCATAATGGGTGATTTTAATTTTCCTGGCATTCATTGGGATTCCTTGTCTAATATGGACCGTAGTAGTTCTGCATTCATAAATTGTATACTAGATAACTTTTTGACCCAGATGGTCCAAGAACCCACAAGATACGATGCACTATTAGAGTTAATATTAACTAACGATGAAAGTATGGTGGATGAAGTTAGAGTTGAGGAGAATTTAGGACTTAGTGACCATAATATAATTAGATTTAATATGAATGTGGATACTGGGCCCAAATTGCAAGTTAATAAGGAAAAGATCATAGATTTCCGAAATGGCGATTTTACCAAATTTCGAGACATGCTTAGTATAACTGACTGGGATAAAGAGTTTAAAGACCAAAACTGTTTTATCATGTGGAAACATTTTAAGCAAATTTTAATGAATATTCAGTCAGTATGCTCTAAGCATGTCTCAAAATTTGGTAAAATCGCCATTTCGGAAATCTATGATCTTTTCCTTATTAACTTGCAATTTGGGCCCAGATATCACATTCATATTAAATCTAATTATATTATGGTCACTAAGTCCTAAATTCTCCTCAACTCTAACTTCATCCACCATACTTTCATCATTAGTTAATATTAAGTCTAATAGTGCATCGTATCTTGTGGGTTCTTGGACCATCTGGGTCAAAAAGTTATCTAGTATACAATTTATGAATGCAGAACTACTACGGTCCATATTAGACAAGGAATCCCAATGAATGCCAGGAAAATTAAAATCACCCATTATGACTATACCTTTTTCTTTACTGTGGCATGCTGTCTCAATTTCTTTCACAATTTCAGCATCTAATTCTTGACTCTGGCCAGGAGGTCTATAAAATGCCCCTATTCTATATGATTTATTGTATATAAGGATATCTACCCACACTGATTCAATTTCATGATTAATTTTAAAGTCAGTCATTAGTACAGATTGAATATTGCTTTTAACATAAAGCGCCACACCACCACCCTTCTTTCCTCTACGCTGATATAAATAAAGTGAATATCCCTCTATTTCATATTCCTGAAAGGAGTCTCCATATAATTCTTCATTAACCCATGCCTCAGTTATGCAAATAATGTCTAGATTCTCATTTATGGTATAACTAATCAGCTCATCTTTTTTATTTCTAAGGCTATGAGCATTTGTGTAAAAACATTTGATACTCGAAATGCTGTTTTTATTATCATCATCATTATTTGAACCTGTAACAACATTAGTTTTATTTATCTCCCCACTATTACAGTTACCATTGCTATTATTTGTATCCAGATTTAGCCCACCACCCCCAACTTTACCTAGTTTTTTGCTAAACAAGTCTCCAAACTGGTACTGAAAAGCTCAACACCTTTACGACTCAAGTGAACTCCATCTGCTGCAAAAAGATCTTTATCCAGAAATTCTCTCCACAAATCCAAAAACCTAATATTTTCTGAAAAACATAATTTCCTAACCCTTTCATTTACACCTAAAGCCCTACTCCCCCATTCCTGACCTGCACCTAACCTAGGTAAAATCCCAGAAATCATGCACCTTCTTTCACTAGCTTTCATCTTCTGAATCAATCTCCTATAATCTGCTATTAATTCTTCTGACCTTCTATGCCCTATATCATTTGTACCCACATGCACAATCACCTCTGAATCAACATTTGTAGAATCAATCTCTCTATCTATCCTATCCACGATATCACT
>JABUQX010131172.1:0-5000 GCA_015478945.1 Trachelipus rathkii | reverse complement strand
AAAATCATTTTAAATAACCTAATACTGTATTAACATATATATAATTTAGTAAATTTATATTGAAAACACAATATAATGTTAGTGCAGTTTAAACATCTGAATGTAATTTTTGTTTATCTGGCAACATCAATTTTTGCAAAAGCCGTGCCTAATACTTTGTTCGCTCTTCCGATTTTTGAACTCAACGAATCAAGAGCGTCTAACTGCTGCAACATTATTTCTTTTTATAAAGTAAAAGTGATTCTTACATTTATCCTGAAGGTGCGTGAAAGTGTAATTACCATACAGTGATAATGTGTATTGCTAATTCTTTATTATGTCGTTTTTCTTACATATCATTGAGGACAATTTCCTCATAGATATGTAATTACAAACTAATGCCTCTTATTATACTTCTTTATAAGTCATTTCTTTTATTGTATGTACTGATTTTAGAATATCGGATATGCATGAGCCGATATTCCTTATATTCTAAAACCCCCTATCGAAGAATTTTTTATTATTTTGATAAACTTACCCATATTGTAAGGCCTAGTAACCAAACGGCCGCATTCAAATTTGGTCTTTATATTCAAGCCGCATAAGGGCTATTTTTGTTTAACACATTTCAAAATATCGTAGTCTTTATTCTTATTCGGGATCTTAATTTGTTTTTAAAATTAATATATATATATATATATATATATATATTATATATAAATATATATATATACCCATATATATACATATCATATAAATATATCTATTAAGAGAAAAATATATATATATATTATATATAATATAAATATATATATATATATATTGTAAGGCTTATTAATCAAACGGCCGCATTCAAAGTTGGTCTTTATATTCAAGCCGCATAAGGGCTATTTTTGTTTAACACATTTCAAAATATCGTAGTCTTTATTCTTATACCTAAAACTTATTTTTTATTATGTATTTATTGTTGTTATTGTTTTTAGTTTTAGGGATCGTATTTCATCTTATGGAGTCAGAATAGAACATATTTTTACAAGAAGAATTTTATTACATCCTACATCACCCGCCAAAACTGGTAACCCAACATGGAGTGAAACAAGAATTGTTTGGATACATTTTCCGAATTCCGTCAGCCATCTTTCTTTAATCAAAATTGCGATCCCTGAAATTTTTTGGAGCAAACAGGACAATATTTTTTTATATATATAATATATATTGCATTTTTTGTCCTAATCACTTTTATTATTATTATTATTATTATTATTATTATTATTATTATTATTATTATTCATTATTATTATTATAATTATTACCTTATTGATTATTTTTATTATTTTTTTTATTAATATTTATTATATATTATTAATATTAAATTATTTTTTTAATATATTATTTCGCCTAAGCGATATCTAATTTTTTTATAACTTTTGCATACATTTCTAATTGCTAATTGTGTGCCCCCACCTGTACACGAACAAAAAAAAAAAATCGTATATATATTTATATATATATATATATATATATATATATATATATATCATAGTTATATTATATATATTTTTTTCTATGTATTTATGTTAATATATATATATACTATAATATATCATATAATATATATATATATATATATAATATAAAATTTTTTTATTTTTTTTTTTTCTTCAAAAAAAAAAAAATATTAAATATTTTTTTTTTTTTTTTAAGTAACAAAAAAAAAAAAAAAAAATTCATTTTTTTTTAGCTTTAAAAATTTTTTTTTTTTTTTTTTTTTTTTTTTTTTTTTTTAATTTTTTTTCTCGTTTTTGCACTGTAATCATGCCTGGCGACGATGAGCATTCTCCCAACTCTGACTTTTCCAACTTGCGTCTCCAGCGATTCTTTACAGATGACCCAGAATTGTGGTTCTCATTGGCTGAGAATGTCTTTCGTCCGGATGAAGAGGAGAGAAATAAATATTCAAGGGTATTAAATTCCCTTCCTCAAGCTACTTTAGTGCGCATTCGCGATTCCCTGCCAACTTTAGGCGTATCAACAACCCCTTACACGGCTCTTAAAGAATTACTAATCGCGCGATTAGCCCCTTCCCAGGAGGTAAAATATGAACGATTGTTAAAAGATACTCAGCTTGGCGATTTGCGTCCTTCTGAACTGTTAGTTAACATGCTTTCGTTGCTAGGAAGTACTCCTTCCGCCAGAGAGGAGGCCATATTAAGGCATCTTTTTCTTCAAAAAATGCCCTTGTATGCCCAAGATATACTCGCCTCTCTCGATCCAGCCCTTTCTTTGAGTGTGGTTGCTGAAAAAGCAGACCGCATGCTCCGCACACACGCTTCTGCAACGCATTTAGTTGCTGCGACTTCTACTCTTCCACCACCCCCGCCACCCCCACAAGCTCCTTCACCACTGTCTTCTCTTACTTCTCATCCTTCACATTCCTCTTCCTCTCCGGTTTCTCACTCTTCTCAAGCTTGTTCCCCTCATCTTTCTCACGGAACTTGCTCTCACACGACATCTTCTGCTCTAGATGCTCGTGTTTCTGCTCTGGAAATCGGTCTTGCAGAGATCAAAACCGAGTTGCTTTCTGTCACTTCTACTCTAAGGCAGCTCTCATTTCGTTCTCGTTCTTCTTCTCGTAGTAGGACTCCCACTCGTGGTCGTTCTCCTTCTGCTTCTAGTGACAATACCTATCCTCACGGATATTGTTACTATCATAATTTCTTCGGTGCAAGAGCGAAGAAATGTGCTTCTCCGTGCACTTTTTCGGAAAACAAATAGGTCAAGGGATAGCAGAAGCGACTGCCCCTTGTGACCCTGACACTTCGCTTCCTACTGTGCTTCGCATTTACGATCGTATCACAAAGCAAAACTTTCTGATTGATACTGGCGCATCTTTGTCTTTGGTCCCTCCGGATCCGTCTCAGCGCTCTGCAGTACCTCTATCTACTCATACGCTGTATGCTGCGAATGGTTCAATTATTCCAGTATATGGTGAACGACTTTGCTCTTTGGAACTCTCGCTTCGACGGAGTTTTAAATGGGTTTTTCTTGTGGCAAAAGTAACACAACCTATTATTGGGGCAGACTTCTTGTCCCATTTCAATCTCATGGTGGACATTCGCAATCAACGTTTGGTAGACGGTACCACTACGTTGTCCTCAAAGGGTGCTCTGATCTCTTCTGTTTTTGGAGGCATTTCTACTATCGCCCCATGTTCTTCTTCAGACGCTTCTCCCTTTGTTACTATGTTACAGAAGGATTTTCCGGATCTTTTAAATCCTTGTTCTTCTTCTTTACCTGTCCAACATGATGTACAGCACCATATCGAGACGTCTGGTCCTCCAACTTTCGCTCGTGCTAGACGTCTCCCCCCAGACAAACTCAAGGCGGCTCAAGCCGAGTTCGAGCATATGTTAGAACTAGGTATTGTCCGCCCCTCTAAGAGTGCTTGGGCTTCACCTCTTCACATGGTGCCAAAACCTTCGGGTGATTGGAGACCGTGTGGAGACTTTAGGGCTCTGAATGCCTCGACAACACCTGACCGCTACCCGGTTCCGCATATTCAGTCCTTTAACTCTCGTCTGGATGGCGCAACCATCTTTTCAAAATTGGATATGGTCAGGGCATATCATCAGATTCCTGTAGCTGCTGATGACATTAAAAAAACCGCTGTTATTACTCCTTTTGGATTATTTGAGTATACTAGAATGCCCTTCGGTCTGAGATGTGCAGCTCAAACTTTTCAAAGGTTTATTGATACTATACTGCGTGGCTTACCTTTCGCCTGGGCTTATCTCGACGACCTTCTTGTAGCAAGTGCAACTCCTGAGGAGCATCAGGATCATTTGCGTGCTGTTTTTGCACGATTAAACGATGCTGGAATGCGACTTAATCTCGCGAAGTGTGTATTTGGTACATCATCTCTCACTTTCTTGGGCCATACTGTTTCTCCCGAAGGTGTTAAACCACTCTCCGATCGTGTTGATGCCATTCGTGCATTCCCTCTTCCTCAAACACAGAAGCAACTTCGTCAATACTTAGGAATGGTAAACTTTTACCACCGTTTCCTTCGTTCAGCTTCCGAACTTCTTCGTCCACTTACAGCACTTATTACACAAAAGAAGAGGGGTTCAGCCATCATTCTTGATTGGACGGATGAGGCAAGAAAAGCTTTTGACGCTTCAAAGGAAGCTCTAGCTGCTGCAACACTTCTTGTCCATCCTCAGGACTCTGCACCAACGCGTATTCAAGTTGACGCTTCCGACTTTGCTGTCGGTGGTGTCTTGCAGCAGTATTTGAATAACGTTTGGTCTCCTTTAGCCTTTTTCTCTCGCAAGCTTCAACCTGCCGAAACTCGGTATAGTGCTTTCGGTAGGGAGTTGCTGGCAATGTACCTAACTACTCGTCACTTCAGGTACTTCATAGAAGGTCGAGATTTTCACATCTTAACCGATCACAAACCTCTTACGTTCGCGATGATTTCCCGTCACGAACGACATTCTCCCAGAGAAGCACGCCACCTTGAATACGTCTCCCAATTCACCACTGACGTTCGGCATATCTCTGGGGTAGATAACACCACTGCCGATGCCCTTTCGCGCATCCAGATCGACTCTATTTCTCCTATTCCAATCATAGATTTTGAAGCTATGGCACAGCTCCAAGAGGACGAAATCATCGACCCCACATTAACTTCTTCTTTACGACTAGAGTGGATAACACTCCCAGGTATCAAGAGGAAGTTGTTATGTGATACGTCAACCTCTACTCCTCGTCCATACGTTCCTTCTTCATACAGGAAAGACATCTTCCTCAATCTCCATTCCCTTTCTCACCCCGGCATCGAGGCTTCGCGAAAGCTGGTTTCAGCACGCTTTGTGTGGCCCGGCGTCAATGCCGAGGTTACGAAGTGGGCACGCAATTGTCTTTCCTGTCAACGGTCTAAAGTCCAGAGGCACACTAAAAGCCCTCTTGGCTCCTTCTTACCACCAGGTGACAGGTTTGAAAAGGTTCACATAGATATT
>JABUQX010131171.1:0-24133 GCA_015478945.1 Trachelipus rathkii | reverse complement strand
GCAAACCAAGATATGCATGTTATTCAACCCTTCTACAGGAAAAATATAATCTTCAGTAACCGTGTATACAAAAGAAATAGAGTTTGATTTAAAACTGGATAATCAGGAATCAATGATTTATACGAAAAAACGGGTTATCTTTGCACATCAATGCTTCTTGAATGTCCCCAAATCTGTTCGGTCGACCCCTGAGCTCGTCTGATGTCTCTCTCCTATTCTTGTGTTATGCCACCAAAGTGTCGATACATGCTACCCTCAGAGCGATATGGCGGGTCTTTATTGCTGCTTTCAACCACCTTAGGTAATGGATATTGTTCGTGCTTATTGATTTTAATAGAATAGTGAGGTTCGCATTCTTTCTCATCTGTCCTGGTTTCGGGCTGTCCCACCTCGCTACACTCTGGCCCTTTGCCTTGGTTTCCTCAGGCACGCCCTCGCTGACTGGGGTGGGGGGCACCTGGCCGGGCGTGTGTCTGGATTTTGGTGTTTCACTCGTTATCTGATAGGCTTCTTTGTGTGGGTTTTCTGTGAACATTGCTACATCTTGCTTTACCGTGACGCCCCGAGATCTGTTGTTCCTTCTCGACCCGATTAATGACATTTTTCTGGAGGTCTTTGGCTTCATGTGGCGTCTACCTTCCCTTTCTCACTCTCGTCCCTCCCTCTTCTTCCTTTTTCTTCTTCATCAACCCTCTGGTTTTGGCATTGTCAGCATCTGCTCTATTGCAAGAACCAGAACCACCACAGGTATTCCAAAGGGAAATTCATCCCCTGGGAAGTGCTACCGACTCAGGCTGGAAGCCTACCCATCCGGTCCAACCGCCACACTGCGGATATCTGGTTTCTTTGTTATTCCTCTGCGGTTAATATCTCGCTACCAACTTCCGGAGTATTCAATCCTTCCTCACCGTACCTCAGTGAGTATATCGTCGTTCTTTGCCCCAAATTCTTCCTCCCTCCGATTATGTCCTGATTTTCTCTAAACCTCTCCATGCAGGGTCTTTTCTACAGACATTTTGTAAGTTATAGCAGCCTGGGGCATGCGAAGAACGCAAAGGCTTCCCAACATTGTGCTTTGTTTTGTATGTAATTTCTTCTATTCTTTCTGGGCGTTCTATATATCTGCTATTGTGTTCCTGATTGATGACGTCTTCTTTTATCTTTTTGTTGTTTTTTTGGTTGTTGATTTTTTCTTGCTCCAACACATCGGCTACTACTTATCCAGTCTAATTCAATCTATTCTTGGATGTCGTTTCTGGTCTGTCTTTTTTTTCTGTGTTCTGTATTCATGAATTATCTTGTGTTCCTTTTTATTCGTTGGAACTTGTGTCGAGTTTAGGTTACCTCCGTTATTTTATTATTTTGTTATCTTTTTTTATCTGTTGTTTTTCTTGCTATCTTTATATTGTTTTACTAAACATGTCCTCCGCGTTAGCGGGGTCAAGATCGCGAGGCTGTGTTGTGTTATTAGCTAGTTGTACCTGCATATACCTGGCGGTACTCAAATCACGAATTTTATACATCGTTACGTAGCGCTTCACTGTTGTCCCACCTCTAGTGTGTCTTAGGTTGACTTGTTGTATGCGAGCGCTGTTTACTTACTGACGATTGCATGATACGGACCGTGCATCGATGTAAAGCTCACACTTCCCATAATGGTATAACTCGCGACCTTCATTACATAGACTACGGTAAGCACTCCCTTGTTTCTGTTCTCTTAACCCAGCTGCCTCGTTTTCTGCTGAATCTTGGACCGGGGCTTGCCGCTAGGTCTTCTATGTTTTATTATGTGTTTTGTGCATACATCTACCATTTAGGTGATCCACTGGTCACCCAAAAACCTCGGCCTTTGACGACGTTGATCAGTTTTAACTCGTGCAGTTAATAAGGTGGTATACCAAATTTGTTTCAAACGTATTGACGCGGGCTGGAATCTCGGCGGTGAAGAAATAATCGGGGTGGGTGGATCGCTCCAACTCTCCCTGACCTTCTAATCCCATCGCATGTAAGCGAATATGTCAATTTGTATATAATTATTGTTTTCGTCTTCTTATTATTATTTTTCGTATGGTGTAAAATAAGGGTTTTTGCCTTTATCCAGAGCACAATAGAAAGAACCGATTAAATTCGTTTTTTAGGCGTTAATAGACTGAGTCGATAATATTCGATTTGGATGCCGTTATCGAATATATGTAGTGCTATCTCCCTCCATTTTAAAATGCCTATCTTCGAATCTGGCTCCGACTCTTTGGGTGGTGTTGCGGCGTTACTTTCTTTTGTGTTTTTTTGTTCGATTTGCGAATTTCATGTCATGTTGTAGCTGTAGTATGTCAATCTGTTACTGTTGCGTCATAAAAATAATTTAATAAATGATTTTGGAATGATTTCGCAATTGTCAGCTGCCGACTATGACTGTAAATTTTTCCCAATTAACTCTTCCGATAAAATTAGTGTGTTGTTCCGAATATGTCTTTGCCTTCGTACGTTGCTAGGTGGTCTTGCCAATTTGGTGAAAAAGTCCACCTAAAACCGCCGTTGTCAAAGTTTGTCGCTTCCCTGCATGCTGATATTTCGTTCCCTGATATTACTTAGATAAAACCGTTCTCATTAAAAAATTGCTTTAAAATATTTTGCTTTAAAAAATAATTCGTTAAAACTGAGTCAATAAAAACGGTTTAAAAAAACTCAGCGTAATGAATTTTAATATTGTGTGGTATATTAGTTTTTCCAGTGGGAAGTTAGTCGTTCAATAATCTTCTGTTAAAAACGCCTATAAAAAAAGTTTAGGCAATAATCCTATAAAAAAATTGGTTAAAAAAAAATAGTGTAAAAATTAGTTTACTTAAAAAATATTTTTGTTTAAATAATTGTAAAAACTATCAATTTTCGCTTATTTTTTAGTGATTTTTTAGTGATGTTGCCAGATTTTGTACGTTACAAATCTTTGGTCGAGTCTTTTCAGTTTTTGCGTGTCATTATCCCATCCCTGTTCTTTATTTATCTACCAATAAAGTAATGGTATACATTTTTGACGACTTTTATTAGAACTATGAATATATTGATTACAAAATAGATGAACACATTATCAAAGTTATCTATTCAGTGAGAAATATGTAGAATCCTAAGAGTTTTTTATTAAGGATTTTAAAGTTAAAAAATAGCAAATTAAAGCTCCAGTTAGATTTTTATCTACTCAGAAAACTTTCGAATGTATAAATTCTAAAATTATAATACTTTGCCTCCTCTATTAAAACATTAGTTAGACCTCATATCTGGAATACGTCAGTTTTGCAGTATAATGGAGATTAGTACCTCAAAAAAGGGAATTTTTCGACATCAAATATCTGATCAATACAAATTGCAAAGAGTGTGCAACCAAATTAATACCTGGTAGTTTGTGAAACAAGTAAAGAGAAACGAGCAACGACTACAGGTACTAGAAATACATTCTTAAAGAGACATGAAATTTGAGAGGAAAATTAATAGAAGTTTTTTGTGGAACAGCGACGAAGATCATTCGTTTGATTCATTTTCAAGAAAATAAGTGTACTTTAGAACATGCTTTATTACTTAAAGGAGTATCTTTGTTTTTTCAGCCATATTGGAGCTCATTTATTTTTATTCTAAATACGAATATATTTCGTAGTTAGATCCGTAATATTTGGAAATCCAAATCATGAGAAAAAATTGAAAATCATTAGAAAATGTATATAAATACAGCTATAAAGAATTTTAGCGCTTTGTAGTTAGCTGCTTGATGGTTTCATGAGCTTGCAACAGTTATCCGTATCTATAACATGTGATTTATCTACTGATCAGCACTTTTTACGCTCTAACCTGTAATAATAGATTCGATGGTTCACCGCCAAGATATTTTATTATCCTGGTTACAAAATAACTGTTAATGAATAAACTTTAATAATAGTTTTGGGTACCTCTATAGCATAACATATCTGTTTTAATGACTGGTGATCACCTGATTACAGGTATACTTAATAAATATTCTTTGGTATTTCTCTTTCTCATAGAACCAAAGCTTTCTTAGTACGTGTCCTAATACTATATCGGGTGGATTTTCAACTACGACATAACTGTAGTAAATAGCATATGTCACGCATTAGAGACATATCTGTTTTCTAAAACGTTGAATCGTAATCGATAAACAATGAATAAACTGTATAAGGAGTGCTGTGATGTTCACCGCATAGAACATATCTTTTCTAGACGGTGTCCTAATCGATCACACTAAATAAATGTGTTAAATAGCTTTGATGTTCACCGCATAAGAACATACTGTTCTAAGACGTTGATCTAATCGATAACACTGAATAACTGAAGTAATTAGCTTTGGATATAATCCATACAAGAATTTCGTCCCACTGTTAACACTAGTGTTGGTATGCTTAAAATAGAAACGATCTGAGTAGCAAACTCATTACGTCACATTTGGAAAAACTCAGGTGGGGGGGGGGGGGGACCCAAAAAAATTTTTTTTCCCCCCCCAAAAAACCCCACCCAACCTATTTTTTTTTAATTTATTTTTGTTGCGTGCTTAGAAAAACAGAAACTGTGCTGAGTGAGCAAACTCATATTCACATTGACAGTGGACACCATCCACCACAATTTAAATAAACAATAATACTTAACAGATTATGATGTTGTTGCTTAGAAGCACTTCTTGTTGTTTAGATCTGCTCTAAGTGAGCCAAACTCATATGTTACATGAAATAGGTAAAATAAGATACTTATTTCAAAAAACACATAACAGATTTGCTTTAAACAAATTAAAACAATCCAACAAATGTAAATAAACAAAAAATACGTAAAGACTAGCTTTGAGGACTGTTAAAGTCTGCTATCCGGTGTTTGTAGTTATGTATTCTTCTCTTCTTCTTCTTCTTCTTCTTCTTCTTCTTCTTCTCTCTTCTTCTGCTCTTCTTCTTCTTCTTCTTCTTTCTTCTTCTTCTTCTTCTTCTTCTTCTTCTCTTCTCTTCTTCTTCTTCTTCCTTCTTCTTCTTCTTCTTCATTCTTCCTTCTTCTTCTTCTTCTTATTCTCTCTTTTCTTCTTCTTCTTCATTTACTAATTATATTACAGGGCATATATTTATTATTAGTTATTATGAATTTTTCCTTGTATTTTCCCCCGATTTTTTTTTAAAATTTTATATATTTATATCTATTATAATTATATTACATTATTATTATTATTTATATATTATTATATTATTATTAATTATTTATTATTATTATATGATTATTATTATAATTTATTATTATTATTATTTATATTATTATTATTATATATTATTGATTATTATTATTATTATTATATTATATTATTATTATATATTATTATTATTATTATATCATTATTGATTGTTATTTATTATTGACATTTTATTTTCATTGATGTTCCTGAATTTTAATAGGTTTAAATTATTCCATTTTAAGTATTTTTCTTCATCATTTTTTAATTAATATATTATAGTGATATATATTATTATAGGTATATAGAATATTATTTATTTATATATATTATTATATATTATCTATATATATAATTATAATAATTTAATTATATATATATATATATTATTATTATTATATTTTATATATATATATTATTTATATATTATATATATTGATTATATATATATAATATATATATTATTATAATATAATATAATAATATATTATATTAAATTTATTTATCCCCGGCTTTATCTACGGCTTATATTTTTTAATATAGAATTCATACATTAAAAATATTACATATATATATATTTATATATAATATTTATAATTTATATATTTTATTTCTTTGATATATATATGTAATATATAATATATATATATATAATTATAGATATATATATATAATATTATATATTGATATATATATATATATGTATATAAATATATATATATATATATATATATTATATGATATAATAATATATTATATATATATATATATACTATATATTATATATAATAATAATAAGTATTATTATAATATTAAATATATATAACTATATATATATAAATTATTACTATATATATATATATATATATAATATATATATTATATATAATATAATATATATATATATATATACATATATATAATATATATATATATATATAGAATATATATATAATATTATAGTATTGAATATATTATATAATAATATAAATATATATATATATATATATATATATATTTATATATATATATATTATTATTATACCATATTATATTTGTTAGTTATTAGTTATGTAGTATATAGATAGTATAGGGATTTTTACTTATATATATATTATATTTATATATTATTGTTTATAGGTATTTATAGTAGTGTTATAGTGGGTGGAGTTGGTATTAGATGGAGGTGATAAGTAGTGGGTGAGGGTGGGTGTAGTATGAGTATAGATGTAGATATAGTATGGCGCGCTGGTTATGTTAAGGACTCCGTCAGGTGTGTTAATGTGTTTTGTTTGTTTTTTTTTTCAAATTTCTAGTAGTGTATTGATACTAGGCATGATTTAATTTCATGTGATGACATGATATCAAAAGTTCGAAATATTTTAAATAATTATTAAAAATCACATTTATATGAATAAAATTTTAAAAAAAAATGAACTAATATCTCAAAAAGTTGTCGACATCCTACAGAACATAAACCAATACATATTTGAAATAGGTGCAGGGGGTATAAAGCATTTACAAAATGTAAAAAATGCAAAAAAAAAATAAAAAAACAAATTTTTTTTTTCTATAACTGAAATATCTCGAAAAGTACGACACTTACAAAAAACCAATACATATTTGGAATCAGGCTGTGAAGCTTATTTACAAAAATAAAATGATAAATAATAAAAAAAATAAAAAAAAAAAAAAAAAAAAAATGAGGTAGGCTCCGAGCCGACGCGGACAGACGGGGACGTTTTCTCGATACCCCGTTTATCTTCGTCATGGAGGGCGGTAGGGAACCCCGCGCTCTCGACACCCAAATACAACAGAGCGGGGGTTCCGGGTATACCCTCCCCGAGGGGTGGAAATAGTCCTACCCTGTCGTTCCCCGTTAGGCCGAGAGAGACCCCGACTCCTGCATCTTTGCGGTTTACCCTTGGGTATCCCTTTAGTTTAAAAAAAAAAAAGAAAAATTAAAACTGATGGTTGGTAAAACGTAACTTGATCCTGTTATATTTTGTTGAGACCTTTTTCACCCCTTAAATGACTGTTAGTATCATCTTATCTAGAAATATATAAAAAATACAAAACAAAAATAAAAATCAATAAATAAAGAGTCGTAAAAACATAACAGGTCCTATGATATATATAGTATATATATATATATAAATATATTATAATATATACTATATATTTAATATATATTATATATATAGATTATATTAATATGTTTGTATATATATGTATATATTAATATATTACTAATTTAAAATATTATATATTTATATATAGTATATATATCAGATGCACTTCATAATGTATAATTTTATTTTCGTATTTTTATATGTATTTTGTGTAAAATAAAATATAAAGTTTAAAGAAATTAATGTGTTTGATAGGATTATTTTTTGCACCTGATTTAGAACCGAAATGACTGTGGTTGTAAATCTGTATCTGGCGTCCATTGTTTTCAATGGCCGTGCGCAAAATACTATTGCCTAACACAGCCTGAACGTGACCGGTTCATCACTTTTTTGCAAAGTGTGCATTACAAGGCTAGCTGCTTTTATTCTTCTCAGATGAGTGCCCAAACATATTTCTCTGTGAAGGATTAAAAAAATTCTCATACTAACTGGTTCATAAATAATGCTAATATTGATTGCAACTGACCTAAGACTAATTTTTGTTTTAATCCGTAGCAATTTTAATATGTGTCATTTCTTACACACACACCATGCACATATCAAACCAGATGCGGACTAAATATAAATATTGTTTTTGTATTAATATTATATATATATTTTATATTATAATATATTATACTATATAATTATTTATTATAATATATATAATATATATAATAGTATATTTAATAAATATATATATATATATATATATATATTAATATATACGATAGTATATATATATATATATATTATATAAAATATATAATAATATATATATATATATATATATATTAAAGTTATATTAGATATTGATATATATATAAGATATATATATATTTATATATATATTATATTTATATATATAGTATATATTGCAGTAATCACCACACGGTATTCGGGAGTCCCTTGTCAAAAAGGAATGGTACTTCAGTGAACGTTACGAGTAAGACAATGTCTACTCTAAATGAAAGATTAGTTTATAATTTCCTCTTTTATATAGACCTATTTAAATAGCGCTTTTATTTAAGAAAAAGAACAGAAACTTGAGTGAAGTTCAAAAATTCATTAATTATTTATTTTATTTCACTTTCAAACCTTCAATAAAAGTAATTAGATATTTTTGTAATTTTTCTTAAAATTCTCTTAAAATTTATTCGAAATTTGTAGTTTTTCTGATTATATGTGTCATTCATAATGATCTAACTTGTTTATGAGTCACATCTGCTTAATCCCTTGCATATTTCTCCTAATATACTTTTAATTAAATAATCTTTTTGAGTTTTTCAACCAACTGATTTTCGGTAAATAATCCTCTTTTTCCTTTATCAGGGGAGTGCATTTCATTCAAACTTTCTCGAATCACTTTCTGAACAGCTTTTTGTGTTTTATTATTATATATTATGATTATATCCTCTATTTGTAATAGTATATATATATTTAATATATATAAATATTATATATTAAAATATAAGAATGACACACATTATATATATATATTTATATAAAAGTTACATAAATATGTAGAATAGGGTCATTGAAGTTATTGGACAATGATAATAACATAGTGAATTCCTTTACCAAACAGTATGTTGATAGAGTGTGAGGCAAAGGTGTAGCCAAAGGGTCAGTAGTTTTCGGAGGTTCGGTGCTGCAAAAACACAACGTTGGTACGTGCGGTGACGGCCGCGGGGGGTGTTGTAGTTCACGAAAACCCTCTCAAGCAAGGCTGAACGATGGTTCCAGCAAGACCAGCGTGACTCGTTCTCTGTGGTACTTATTCTATGTTCAGTCTTTTTACCCTGGGGTTCATGGTCCACAGGTGGCCATTATCCAGCTACATTCTCCAGTTACGTGCGTTGAGTTTGTTTTATGCCTGACCATATTGTGTCCATGTACTTCCATGATCTTTGGTTTTTTTTTTTTCACTCACCCCCCTTTGTTCTCTCCCCAACCCCCTTTTGTCTATCCATCTAATGCAATGACGTCACCACTAGCTCTTGGTCTATGAGTTTTTTTTTTTGTTTGTAGGCCTAGCTATGCTGCTCATGTGTGTTTTGCACACTTCCCCCCCCTCTCTAAGCAGCCCTTGTAAGTGGCGAGCCAGTACATGAGTCAGTGTAAGAGTTCTGATACTTTATTGAAAGTACTGTAATACTTTTATTAAAAGTAGCTGAGCCTCAGCTACCTAGCCTCCATATACGTGGTGTACGTGGATACGCTATGTACATGAGTTAGTGGTACGACGTGGCGTAGCACATACTTTTATGAAAGTAGTTGAGTTATTTCATGACGTTCTCAGGTACCCTACCCCACCTTTGACGTCTTCCCTTGAATTGGTCGTGTACTGAATTCTGCTCTGTGCTGGAGCCGGATGGAAGTCTTGCTCCGGTGTTCAACTAGAAAGGGCCAACGTGAACGCCACCGCCCGGGCTTTTCGCGGAAACCGGGGGGAAAAAAGCAGGGGCGGGGCCCTACCCCCTCAGGGCGGGCAATATTCCTGCGCCGTGCGCAAAAAAAAAAATATTTCGCTGGGTTACACTATGAGCATCGCATTTTATGTTTTGTGTGGGAACATTTCAATAAAAAATATTCTTTCTACCATAAAGCAGTAAGCAGTACCGCAAGCTGCCATGGAAGACCCCCATCCCACTCTCTCTGCGATAGTCTTTACTGCTTTAAGCTTTAATTAAAAAAGCTAAAAACAAATATTACAATCCTAACCCCACCGTAAACTACAAATATATATATATATATCATATATATACATACCCACCACCAACATTCACAACATAAAACAAAATATACCTAAACATATCATCCTCACCCCTTCTAACGCCATCTCACTCAAGCAATCTCTCCACCCACCCAAACCTGCACCTAACCCTATTCAATGCATATACACCATACCTTGTTACGACTGCAACAGACTTTACATAGGAGAAACCAATGACTTCGACCGGAGACTATATCAACATAAACTTTATTTAATCATAAAAAAAAAAAAAAAACATCGAATAGAAAACTCCTCTCTCACATATCTTGCGCTTCCACCAAATCACAAAAATACACATCAAACAACAACCCCATACATAAACCTCCAAGCGCCACACTCGCGAAAAACTTATTGAATTCTACTTTGTTATAGTTCTCAACTCAAAATTTAATTCCCATCCCTGTGAAATCAAAATCCAGACTACTTACTAAGACAGGCTCTAATCAATACTCATTCACAACTTATCAAAAATTTAATACAAAAATTCCAAAACTAATTTTCTTCCTTTCCCTGATTTTCAGAGGGTGGAGATACTGCCGTCCAAAATAGTCAATGTTTCATAATTTTAAGAAATTTCACATTGTTCGTATATATGTATGAATGAACGTATAACCTGGAATTACGTGACAGAGCGTGTAAACATGAACGTCTCCTAGCATATTATCTATGTTTTTTGTTTGTATGATATATATATATATATATAATATATATATATATATAGTATATATAAATATATTATATATATAATTATATAATATATATTTATAATTATATTATGAATAATATATAATATAATATTTATTTACCGTTATATATATTATATATATATATATATATAATATACATATATAAATAAATAATATATATATATATATATATAATATATATATATTATATATATAATATATATAAATATATATATATATATAATATAGATATATATAATATATCATATATATATATATAAGATATATATATATTAAATTAGATATAATATATATATATATATATATATAATATATATATATATATAATATATATATATATATATATATATTAGTATTATAAATGGCCTGAGGATAATGCTTGAGAAACTACAAGTTAGAGTTAATTTATTACATAATAAGAACAGTCTTCTAAATAGTAGGAGCGTAAGCTTTCGGTCTTTACTAGACCCTCCTTCAGACGCTATTGGTGGAAGACTGAATAAAATTTATAAAATGAATGTATTGTTAAAAAAGTTAAAATAATATAAATGGAAATAAGTTAGTTAAATTTAATTTTGATATTTTTGAAAAAAGGTGTGGTGTGCATTATGTTGTTTAAGGTGGGGTCAAAAGTATAATCTCCTTTTAATTTGTTAAAGTTTGGAAAATTTTGTATGCAAAGGGATTCAATAATTTTCCGTTTTGTCGGATCTAAAACTTGTAAGATGGGTACCATTCCATTGATATTAATGTTGTGGTTTTGTAGGGTTCTATGCAGTGTGAGTGACGAGTTTTGTGAGTCACGAGTAAGGTCATGTTTATGTTGGGATCGGCGTTCTAATAAAGTCATTTGTCTCTCCTATTAACAGGAATTACAAAACTCACAAAACTCACATAATTTATTGCAGTTAGAAAATTATTCATGGAATATAGTTTAGTTACTATGAACACGAATAATTGAGAAGGTCATGGAAAGTGACAAACAGCTATTACACTAAAGCGCTTCCACCAGGTTTTTAAAATTAGTTTCCAGCCATACTTATAGTGATATTTTAATGTTGAGTTATAAGATTTTTCACATTTATATCATTAATACACTAATAAATTTCAAATTTAGCGGTTTAAATCTCTTGAAAATGTTCCAACAGTAGTGAGTGAAAAAGAATAATAGACAAAAATATCATCTCAAGGGTGCAATATATTAAATAATATAACTACGTACAAAGTAGTAACCTAGACAATATATTATATATATATATACTATATATATATATATATATATATATATCATTATATAATATATATATATATATATATATATATATATATTATAATATATATATATATATATATATATATATATATATATATTTATTTATATATATATGGAGAAATTAATCCTTTAAACGAATGATGATATGTTTTTTAGAACCAACTAACCCATTTTTAAGTGAAAATTGCGTGTAATCCAGATTATGACCGCATGTCCTGGAACTTCCGATATATTTTAAATGGAAAACCTTTCTTGTTATTAAATATATTGAGAGAGACGGAAATTTTCGAGCAGCGGCCCTCACAGATAATATGGTGTTATAATGTTAACCAGGAAAAATTTAACGAATATAAAGATGTAATTCAGTTCCATGAAGGAATATACGATGTCAAATCATTGGATAATGTACAAGTCCATAAAATAATTGTATTAGATGATTTAATGCATAAATTGAACGAGAACATAGCTGAAACGTTTACAGTATATTCGCATCATTTAAATATCTCTGTATTTTTCATTACACAGAACATTTTTCATCAGAATAAATACATGAGAGATGTATCTTTAAACACTCAATATCTGATCCTGTTCGGTCAAAGAAGAGATATGAGATCAATGTATTAGGTACTCAGATGTCCCTAGAATGGAAAGAGTTCCTGAAACGTATGTAAAGATGTTACATCTACGCCGATGGACTTAATGTGCGAACTCATCTAAAAACATCATACAAGTTTGGACTCCGAACCAACATTCTCCCTCAAGAATAGAATCTGTACATTCCTAAATTTAATGCCTTCCCGATTGCTAGAAGATCGACGTACAAATAAAAAAAATGTCAAAAACAGCAAAACAGCTGTAATTCCGCAAAAATCAGTGAAGACGAAGAAATTTCATCCTCAGCGGAATGTCAAGGTCTGTTTAAACCTTTATTAAAAGGAAATGTTCCTTAAAACAGACCTCAAACGGGTTAAGCTACGAAGGCATAGAACATCATTAAAAATTTGCCTACGTGAAAATCTTTAGAAATAAAAAAGAAGTATGCAGAAAGGAGGTGGCGTATTCCCTACCGTTGCTCTTTTCAGTCATAGCTCCTTTGATACCAAGTGGATATCTGCATAATGAAGAAGGTGGCTGTATTACCATACAACGAGTATGAAGAATGAAGCATTAATAATATTAATAATAATAATAATAATAATATATAATGAATAATAATAATAATAATTAATAATAATAAAATAATAATAATAATGATAATAATAATAATAATAATAATCAATAATAATAATAATAATTAAGATAATAATAATATAATGATAATAATAATAATAATAATATATAATAATAATAATAATAATAATAATAATAATAATAATAATAATAATAATAATAATAATTAATGAAAATAATAAAATAATAATAATAGTCAAATCAAATCAAATCAAAAATATTTTATTCTCTCTATTAGGTTACATGGTTATGTTTATGTATTTATATTAATACAAATAATCTTTTAATATAGAATGAGAAAGGGCTACTAGGGGGGCGTTTTCGTCCATTGAGCCCAAATAATAGTAATGATTATAACAACCAAATAATGAGTAATATATTATATTAACAATAAAGAACACTAATAATAATAATAATTAATAATAATAATAATAATAATAATATAATAATAATAATAAATAATAATAAAAATAATAATAATAATAATAATAATAATAATAATAATAATAATAATAATAATAATAAAATAATAATAAATTATAATAATAATAATAAATAATAATATAATAATAATAAAATTAAATACAATTATAAAAATAATAATAATAATAATAATAATAATAATAATAATAATAATAAATAATAATAATAATAACTATAAAAAATAATGATAAAATAATATAATAATAATAATAATAATAATAATAATAATAATAATAATAATAATAATAATACAGAATAATAATATATAATAATATAATAATATAATAATAATAATATTATAACCAATAATAATAATAATATAATATAATAATAATAAATAAGAATAATAAAATAAAATACATATAATAATAATAATAATAAGAATAATAATAATAATAATAATAAATATAAAATAAAATAATATAATAATAATAAAATAATAATAATAATAATAATAATAATATTGAATAATAATAATAAATAATAATAATAATAATAATAATACAAGGATAATAATAATAATAACTATAATAATAATATGCATCATAAAAATCTGATAGTGATAATAATAGATAATAATTATAATACTGAATATAAAATAATAATCAATAATTTAATAATAATAATAATAATATAGAATAATAATAATAATAATAGAATAATAATATAATATAATAGGCCAATAATAATAATGAATATAATAATAATATAATAATAATAATGAAAATAATTAATAATACTAAATAAAGTTAATAATAATAATAATCACTAATAATAATAAAATAATAATAATCATATATAATAATAATAATATAATAATAATAATGAATAATTAATAATAATACTAATTAATTAATAATAATAATGTAATAATAAAAATAATAAATAATAATAATAATCAATAATAATAATAATTAAATTATAATGAATATAATGAATAATAATTAATAATAATAAAATAATAATAATAATAATAATAATAATAGATGATAAATAATATAGATAATAATAATAATAGATATAATAATAATAATAATTAATAATAATAATAATAATAATAACAGTAAAATAATAATAATAAATAATAATAATAATAGATTAATAATAATTAATAATAATAATAATAATCTAAAATAATAATAATATACATAATAATAATAATAGATAGTAATAAATAGTATGTAATAATAATAATAACATAATAACAATAATAGTAAGTAATTAATAATAATAAAATGATGAAAAGAAAATAATAAAATAAAAATTAATAATAATAATAATAATAAAATAATCATCCTAACCGGTGTTCAAATAATAAGAATAAAAATATAAATATTAATATAAATAATTAATAAAATTTTTTATATTGTGAGATATAATAATAATGAAATAATATAATAAAAAGTAATAATAATAATAATGATAATAATAATGAATTTAATAATTATAATAATCTCTAATACAATAATTTTAATAACAACGTTACAACCCATAAAGCTAAATAACCGAAATCACAACCTAAGCATAGCCCCTTGCATGTAACGCACTCTCCATCAATTCATCGACAATTAACTCCATGGAGCCCACATCTTCAGAATGATACAGTGTCATATCAGCAACCTCTACCTCAAAGTTTATATAGATCCTAAAGTGAACAGATAAACCAAGTACGAGAAAAGAAGGTACAGAATATAAAATTCATGAAAACGTGCCTATATATCAAAGAAGCTTACAAAATTAATAATCTTAAAGACGAACATCTTACGCTGTAGACTAGATAATTCGAATCCGAGTGATTCAAAACTATCAATGCGATGCTAAAACCTGAAGGAAAATCGAAGTAGTTTTAAAGATATCCTGGAGGAAAGTGTACCAATAAGAGTCGGGTAAACCAGGACTAGCTTTATATAATATTTAAAAGATCAAATATCGTGGAACGAATTAAACAGCTCATATCCGATGATTGAAGTAGTTAAAAGGCGTCAAATATGTGAGATTTGATATCGGATCTCTCACTGATTGGAAGAAAAGACCTTAAATGGTGATGGCCTAGCATCAAAGAGGAGCTTCAGACAATTAATTTTTCCACGCAGTTTAATCGTGAATAGCGCGAAGATTAGCAGACTTGGATGATATTCCTAAGACACCAAGACCCGATTCTAGTCCTTCAGGATCGTCTTTTGCTTCAGATACATTTAAACGTGAAAACAGAGGAAGAATAAGAAAAGTGAATTACACTAAACCTAAATGGATTAATTCGTGATTGCTCATTATTATTAATATTATATATATATAGTATATATATATATATATATATATATATACTATATAATATATATAATATATAATATATATATAATATAATAATATATATATATATATATATATATATATATATATATATATATATATTATATATAATATATATATAATAATATATATATAATATATATATATATATATATATATATATATATATATATATAAATATATATATATATATATATATAAATATATATTATAATATAATATATATGATATATATATATATATATATATTTATATTATATATAGATATATATTAGATAATATATATGAATATATATATTTTTTATATATATATATAGTATATTATATATATATAGTTTGTTTAGTTGGCTGTGATTAAATTATTCTTCTCTCATTTTTTCAATAATTTTTTTACTTATGTCACCTATTATATATATACTTATAGTAGTATAATATATATAAGTAAATTATATATATTACTATATAATATATAATAATTATATATATATATAAGATATATATATATATATACATATATATATATATATATATATATATATATATTATATATAGTGTATATATATATATATATATTATATAATAAGTATATGATATAATACTACTTCTTATTATCCATTAGTACTAGATATCATAAAGATATAATATATAATTTATATATATATGTATAATAATATATATAGTAATATAGTTATATATTATATATATATATATTATATTATATATATATATATATATATTACATAGTATATATATATAGTATATTATAATATATATTATATATATTAATATAGAAATATTATATATATATATATTATATATACTATTTATATATATATGTATATAATATATATATAATATAAATATATATATATATATATATATATATATATATAATAATAATATATATATATACTCCTATTATATATATAATATATATATACTATATATATAATATATTAATATATATATATTATAATATTATTATATTATTATCTTATGTCAGTATTCAACATGGAGGCCAAGGCAGGTGTGGTTGATAAATAGTATGTACTGTGTGGAAATCCTAACTAAGTTTGGAGGATTCACTCAATTTGCTTCAAAGATTTCATGGGTAGACACAAAATGAATGAAAGAACAACGTAGTAGAGGGGTGAAGACATTGTTCACTCTACATTAAAACCGCATTCTATAGAAAATTCCCCCCAAAGAAAACCCAGTATAGCCCATCACCTCGATAATGTGTGAGGCATTAGATTTAACTGAAAATATTCAAATTACAGCTCTTAAACGAGTGAAGTCCTATTTCAAGGTACCAATACTACTTTTCACTATTGATCTTACTCTAGTACTTATTGCGTTGAAGGCATGAAAGACAAGAATCCCACAGACAGTTTCGGACGCCGTACGTGAAATTATAGGGCTCGATAAAAGATATCTAAATTGGAGTGCAACGAAGAGTGGTAAGCGAATATCTAGGGACGAAGAGTTTCAAAGATTAGTTATCGAATGACCGATATAGGTATATATAACATATTCTCCGTTAAATAAAAGCTTTCTATTGTTGGAAAGAGACAGCGCACGATCCAGAAAGCGTATGCGTTGGATACTTGTACTAGGATGAATACTTTTAAGTATATTGACATACTGGATGACCTAGCTTATTTACAATAGATCCTTTCATAGAACTATAAAGACAACCCCTTTAGAAATGTTAAAGATAAAACCTATGTTACAGCGGAACCAGAAAGTATGTAAAATTAAAGATAAATCCGGAATAAATGTGAATGATTATGTAAGGAGATCTAGCATCTGATGACTATTTTCAAAAAGGATTTTGAAGCTGGATGGTCGGAGAAGTTTTTAAAGTAGAAACCATCACGTATTTTCCTATCGAAGGACTTAAATTATACTATCTCAAAGACTTAGATGGGAAAGCCCATAAAAGCGGGGATTTATAAAACAAAAATACAGAAAATACGATTGATCCTGTGAGTGAATGTATAAAATAGAAAAAATTTATATAGGTTCAAAAGGAGAGGTAGATAATAAGTCAGTATTCTAGTGAATGGCGGTAGGATATCCTGATAAGTTAATTCATATATTAAAGCTAGTAGAAAATATTGAAAAACATTTAATTTCTTGAGTAGTGTACGCAGTTAACATGATAGTGTACATCATTTATTTAACTCTGCCTTCATAGGCCATTCGTTGAGGATCTTACATCAGCATAATAAAAGTCTCAGATTTCAACTACAGAATTAATGATATCCGTATTACAGCTGAAAGAGGGGTGTATGAAAGTATTATTTGTGAAATCGATATTAGACGCCAAATATGGAGAATCTCCCACAGAACACAGTCAGTTGATAATCGTGTATAGAGATGCTGATAGTAAAACCGTATTAAAAATAACAAACATCAGTGAATTAAAAAGCACTATGTTGAAAGATAAAGAATATTTCTATGAGAAATTTGTGTTAAAACGGGGATACTACAGAACAGTTCCGGATATTTATAGTTATTTAAACACACAACTTGCTACAAATAGAAGTGTAAGGGATTAATATCTCATCACTAATCATACCGACCTTAGCGAGAAGGAACATGGGTTTTATTGGCTTGTCAATACACACTAAGTGGTCCACATTGTGTATTAAGCGTGTGGAAATTAAAGAACCCTTCAGTGTTTTCAGTTAGGCGATTGGGATGGTTTAGATAATGTACACACGAGCGCGGATGACGTAATAGGATCATGGTGCAGATAGGCATCTGTTCTAAACGCAACAGTGAAAAAGAATAGCCTCTAATGAAACACCTTCCACCTCAATTTTGTGGATGTATGACCTTCAGAGATGTACAGGAGCAAGGGATGGCAATATACTTTACACCGACATGAGTTGAACATCAGATATGAAGGGAAACACTAAAGACCCTTTATTGAGGGGCTGTCATTTGCACCTAATTAGGCGAAATTAATAACTTTCCCAAATGTTCATTACTTACCTCTCACATTTTGGCTCTGTACGATTGCATATAAAGGATGTAGAAGGACGAGCATATCCATTCACTGACGGGACACTGTTGTGTAAAGTTCACATTGAAAAGAAGCAGGGCCGCATTAACTACGATATGTGATGGGACTATTTATTAAAACAGGCGGTAGTTCGGTCATAATTTCTTTTCCTACCTGCGATATTAGAAAACCTGTCTAGAAATGTCGGAGTTGCAAGGTTATATACATAAGGAAGGTACAGGAAAAGTTTTATCATTCATCAACTTACCTCTCACGTGCAAAGATAGCTTATAAAACAGACTGGGAGTGGATAGAAGTTACCTGTGAATAATGAACGGGTGTTGATAGAGTGTTTATTGGGTTCGAAAATACAGAAGATATGGTCTGGATGTTTTTGCAAAATTATGAGAAGCGCATTGCCTCTATTTAGAAGAGGAGGTGAGAGTGTATATAATGTGAAAAACCTATAAGAAAAGACTGCACACTATACAAGATATAATGGCAGGAGATAATCCACGTACGTCCATAAAAGACGGATGCTGGTGTGTTCTGATGAGATGTTGGCTACGACGTCAACGCAAAAAATTTTCAGGCGCGTACTAGATGTGGGAAGGGGGCTTCAAGGCCCAATGACTAAGCGAAAATTACACGCTAGGAAAAAAGTTTAAAGCACAAAAGCCTCTAAAGAAAAAATCATATGATGTATTTGCTATTAATAGATAACTGGCACTGTGACTGTACTAAATATAAGGAAAGTTAATTCCTACTCTGATCATATTGAGTTTAGAGTTCTTTTACACAAGATCACCTCCTGATCCGTCAAGCCGGACTGCTGTAAGACGAATTAGACCTCTCCTCGATGAAACCATCAGATTATGAAGTGAGACCCAACTTCATCACGTCGTTAATCCCAAAAGATCAAATCACAGACAACGATGTCCCCCGCCTAAAAAATTCAATATTCCAGGCACTTCTGACCAGTATTTGGACCCATCAAAAATAAAAATTTTATATTTAAAAACAAAATTGACAAACGTGATGGTAAGATCTTCCTTCAGGCGAACGGACCACATAGTGTACACGGAGTCAAATTTCTTGTATACTTGTTTTAACCAGATTAAAGTCTATCTCAAACGAACTTCACTAGGTGGCGTCCTATCGCGATATCGCTAATTTTATAGAATTATATAGAACTATTATTAATTTTATTTCTGACTGATGCCAATCAAAATCTCATCTTCAGTATGCCGATGGTTTTTATAGTCCACAAGGATGTTTACTACCCTCACTAGATTAATAGTCGTCTAGAAACTATCGAATTATAATAAACACTTATGAATTTTACGGTCGTTTGAATGGGGATATCTTCTCTCAAGAAAGATTATATCTTCTTGCGATAGAACCGAACCGATTAACCAGATCAACGTTCTAAATTTACGGCTTAAAATAAATAGCCAAACCCCCACACTACAGCTGTATGTCCAGGAACTATTATTCAAATGTTAGAGGCATACCGTCTTGTCAGAAAAGTGAGAAATTATTACCCGAGACATTGGAGAAGATTGAAAAAATCCCTTTTGAACACAAAAGCTAAGTATCCCAGCGAGATTGAACCAATTATTTAATTTCCACCCAGGATTATCGAGAGTCATATACCTAACATTGTGAAAACGAAATGTTCATCTCCAACAGGGTCACCCAATCTCTATGTTCATAACCTTTTTACGATTAAACAGCAATAATCGTCACATATAACGATAGTGAAACTAGAATTAGATCTTGAACGAATACGCAAAGAATAGTAATTTAATATGTTATGATCTCACTGATCTTCTGTAATCCTTTCAGTCTTGTATATCTCGCTAGTTTATTTAAACCGTAATTAATACAGGGACAATTAGGGATAATCTCTCCTTTGAGGAAACTACAATCACCCAATCACTGGTATAGTTATATGAGCATCCTCAGCTCATCGAAATTGATAGAGTACGCAACCTACTTTTGAATTATTAAAGATGAACTAAGAAGAAATAAAAATGGTGATTTAAAAAACGAGCCCACTATTTATAGGAGTCTTTGCTCTTAATGAGTGGGTCTGTGAATATGGCAAGATAACAGGGTTCGTATTCACACATCGCCTCGTTCATATTTACAAAATGAGGGACCACTGGATTTCAGTCTATAGGGAGAAAAATGGAGCTGTCTACCTGATTGATTCTTTAGATTTAAATTTATAGAAGAGATTGAGAATACTTATTCATTTTTAAAATCTAATAATGTAAATTATATAAAAAAACTATTTGCACCCTGTTCAACCATCATACTCTAATTTATGTGGAGTCTATTGTATTTATTTTAGCATGTTTTTTTTTTAAACAATGCAAAGTGAAATGAACTTGTAAATATATTTGATGTTAAAAATTTGTATGTCAATGACAATATAGTTTCTACTTATGTAATAGAAGCCTTAATGTGAAAAACTTGATTTAATTAGTCGTATTTCAATATTTCATATATTATATATATATATATATATATAAATATATATAATATTATTATATATATATATATATATATATATAATATATATTATATATAATATTATATAATATATATAATACCCCATTGTTAATAAACAAAAATTGATGTTTTGACAGTAAAGACGTAAAGACTAAAGAACATAAAGACGTAAAGAGCGTAAAGACCTAAGACGTAAAGACGTTAAAGACGTTAAAGAGTAAATCAGTAGCGCAACCCCTCCCCTCCTACCCCTTACCCATCCCTCTTGGCGGAACGACTTTACGTCCTTAGGGGTTATAAAAACATGTTTTACAGACCCTAAAGCCATGAACCGAAAAACATGAGGGAGGCACTTCAAAATAGTATATATATATAATATATATATATATATATATATATATATATATATATAATATATATATATATATATATATATTAATATATATATATATATAATAATATAGTTATATTAATTATACATTTATCATTTATATATATATATATATATATATAATATACATATATATATTATATATATCTTATTAGTATATATACACTGTGAGCAGAAACCAACGGTTGCGTATGGAAGGAGTGAGGTACGTGTATAAAATATTTAGGTAAAGGGATGGTGTCTTAGACCTTCCTCAGGGAATTAGCATGTAGAGAAACAGTGAAGCCTTGTGATTTATGGTAAGGAAAGACTGAGGAAGGAGAGTGGGAAGTGAGTCACATGAATTGGTAAGTGACAGAAAATTGATATCTTTTTCTTATTAGTAGAATTTTTGGAGAAATTTCTTTATGATGATTAATATTATTATAGGGAAAGATGATATCTTAGACTTTACTTTGAAAGCCGAAGAATCGCCTATTAAGATGATGAAAAGGGAAACTAAATAATGATCGTGTATGAGCAGATTCGTGAATCCATACCGAAGCGTCCTGCTGATAAGAATGCTCTTAATTGGAAATTATTTATACTAATGAAGTATTAAACCTGCCTATTATGGAGTGCTGTTTGTCGTTTTGGATTTTTCTGACATAATATAAGTGATTTTTACTATTTCTTATTTGCGGCTGTTAACGTCTCGGTATTAATTGAAGAAAACATTTAAATTACGTGATTAATTATAAATTCCTCAGTGTAAACTTTTAGTTTAACAGACAATGTATGAGGATCGTTTTTATAAACTTGTGATGAAAACAAACTAACTTATTTGTGTTAGTAAGATTTATTTTACGATATAAGTTAATCATTTATTCTAATTCTTTGTCTCGAACAATGCCTGGTTATAGCCAGAAAGAAAAATACGCAGAGATATTGGGTTCCCAACCTTTTTTTGGGGTTGCAGTAGTGAAAATAACTTTATTTATTTTATTATACCATTCTTCCTCTGGAATTAATGAACTAGTGCTGAATATTATAGGTGCTCTTTTCTTTTTTTTGATGAGTTTGATTAATTTAGCACCTAGCCTCCGTGGAAGTCCTTTAAAGAAGAAACTTTCCTCCAAGTTCCTCGTGTCCTGCATTTTCGTAGCGAAGGTGTTTATGATTTCCTTGTATAAAGGTTGTAAAATTTTTTTAAAGATTTTTATTTGTTTTTAATTTAATGTATGAATTATTATTTTATTTAATGGATGAATCTATTTACTTTTTAAATTTAATGATATGAAATGGTAAATTCTAATTATTAAAATATATTCGAAGCTACAGGTTTATTTTTGTCCTCCTCCATTTGAAAAATGCTAAGTTTACACAGAAAAGGTTATTTAAAAGGGACGTGACGATGCCGATATAGTTGAAATCCGGCAACAATCGACCTCTATAAAATATCTGATATTGTTACAATATTTTGAGTTATAACTTCTCTCTCATCTGCATCTCCCTCTCCTCTCTCTCTCTTCTCTCTCTTCTTTTCTTCTATTTCTAATGCTCTCTCTCTCTCTACCGCAACCTATGTAGGGGACCAGTATCCATAACAAGATCAAGTAGACAGCGAAGCCCGGACATTAAAATTTAACTAACAGTCATCTATATGAATTAATTACTATTAATCACTTAATGAATACAAGAAATAAAGGAGTTTATGGTCATCTTTTTAATGTTATATGATATGGATTTTGTTTTATAACTTCTATTTATAATATTTATTAATAAATACGATACTTATATAAGAGCACATAACAACTCCAATCCAGCCACCATCCAGCTACCCACCTATCAACTTAATGATTCTTAAATGATCTTATGATGTATTTAAGTTCACATTATTTATTTTAGCTATGTATTGTAACTGATTATTTTTAATAATACCTATAATCCAATACATTCATTATACTTTAGGGTTATTCGGAAAATGAAATAACAAACACCCTTAGCCCAGTGTAAAGGAAATTATGAAAAAAAGATAAGAATGGATAAAAAAAGTAGGTCTAAGCTACATATA
>JABUQX010131170.1:0-12500 GCA_015478945.1 Trachelipus rathkii | reverse complement strand
TTCATTAATATTTTTTCGATAATCGATGATTTTATATGATTATTAACGATTTGATTGTACAAACAAAGTTTACATAAATAAATGTAAATAATTTTGTAAAATGAATTTTTTTTTTTTTTAAACACAAATCCAATTAAAGAAATTTAAAAAATTAATATAATAACGCAACTATATATATAATATATATATATATATATACCCTCATATAGCTATACCGTAATAGCATATCACGCTAGTAGGCATACTAAGTATACCTAACTCACTCACCCGAGTGAGACCGCTAGACCTAACTATATCTACGACTACTGGTACACTTTATACAGAGCTCACTATAAGACCTAGAATCAACGGCAAACCCGAATTAATAATATCCTTGACAAAAGTCCTCATCAACTTAGAACTCCAGGTCTTACGGCCAACATACTCGATTACCACCAAACAGAGAATGATGATTATCAGGTTTTTATACTCACTATTGCGCAAACCTCCCATAAACTAAGATATATGTTAGAATTTTTAGAGTTACTTTGTTAATACTAAGTTAAGGTGAGTAAAAATTAATTTTAAAATAAATCATTTCTTTCAATGACACTCACATAATAACTACAAAAATATTAATTTAATAATATTTAGTATTCACTATTACTCTATAATATAAGTCAACTATCACCTATACTAACCCTTCACCTTATATAACTTATATGATTAACTTGTATTTTACGAAGATGTTATATTAATCATTACTACACTATAGACATCTATCTACAACTCATAGAAGCAATCACGCCACCCAATCTCATTCCTCATGCAATCCCAAAGACCTGTTCCATCCTATTATCAATTCTCACCATAATCACCAATAATCAATAACATTATAATATAGTATAATTGAGCTTACCTCGAAAATCTTTTCGTGTGCTTAGGAGCAAAAGTTGTGTTAGTCCAAAAACCGTAACTCTAATCTCCGCCCTCATAATTCCTAACCAGACATTCTAAAGTTATTATACAACGAAATATATACTACCACCTTATTATTAGTTGATCCCATGCAGAGACCTATTCCAAATACTGCTCGATATAATATACCATCCATATACATGAATATGAGAAGCTGCCGCGCCTATTTTTAACGAAATTCTGAATATCATTGAACCTAAGCTACATGCGCGCTCATTTGGTGTAAAACAAATTTTATCTCATTATATTTAAAAGACATATAATGTTACCAGCACTAATGAAATACACATAGATCCTATATGTGAAGTTAAAATAGAGTCTACACATGATCTAATTCCATATTAGTGTTAAAGCGAAAACTAATATTGGTCGCGCAATAATTTTCAATTTCTATCTTTAAAATCACGAGGGTAATCATATTTGAGAAGCACTAAGGCCCGTTTTGAAGCTGTTTTTGGAAGCTTAGCAATGAGTTAGTTACCTTTTAAACAGTGAGTATTTGGCCAGGTTTTGTACATTATCTATAATATATCTTATGGTGTGTATATGTAATGCGTTTCAGTTCGCTATTGATGTGCAACAATTTTTAAATTATATTTTTAAGAGTTTTAAATTCTTACTCAATTTAAATAGATTTATGATGATCATATGTTTTCGATATTGTAGAAAGTTTTCTGCAAATAAATTAATTATTGGTTAAAATTAAATTTAATTTCTGGATTCTCGTTAGAGAAGTTAGCAGTATTTGAAGCACAAGACCGTTTTGAAGCTTTTTTGGAAGCTATTATAAACCGTTCATGATGCCACCGAATAAATATATATTTTTTTTCCAATTTACATATATTTTTATGTATATTGCATAAACATACCAAACAAATTCGGTGTGAATAAACAGTAGTGCACACAATATAATTTTAAAATACAAGAATGAATTACCTAATTATACCGTTCTATATATTTATTTTTCGGAAACCAGTGTGCGGTAATCGAGCTTGGCAGCGCTCTACAGAATAGTCAGCGAGTTCTCGAACCGTATTCTCCCGTGTTGTGCCTATTAACTGATAAATATTTACCCAAGACACCAAGAAACACAAGAGAGGATGTGATGGCCAAAGTATATCCAAATAGTGTGTTCAGATACAGTATCCTCCTCAGTCCTGGTATGGCAGGAGCAAGTGATATAATGTTACTATGTAGCTACAGTTTTATTTCTCATGGGCATATCTCGAGAGGAAATAACCACCTGTGATAAGGCTCTCTTGAATTTACTGCACCTTTAAGTTCAGGTTACTGATATAATGTCTGGCTTATGCAGTAACACGAAGCGTATACTTCCTTTGGGAATAAGTATAGTGAATAAAAAGAAAAACACTGTGATCCCAAGTGGAGACATAAAAGAGCCTTCTCTCTTGACCCTATCAGCTACTATTCTCCTATTGTTACCTCGGACGCCGAGAAAAGTTTCCTCGTTCCGTATATCGAATGACAACTGAGGCACTGAAAGATAATATCTCTCTGTGATCTTTCCTCATATCGTCATGACAATCAATAGGAATTGAGTCGTGACTTTTTGCCTTTCCACAGCGGGGCGTGTGTGTAAAGATTCGTTACTTAGATTTCTCACTATCGTATCGACTTATCTTTCATCGTGTCTCAAATATTAAACTCTCTGAGTGCGTCCCTACCACAGGATTCTAAGGCCATCCACGTCCCAAAAAATAAACTAGTAATAATAGTGAAAAAAAAACGTATAACCCCATTTATTGCACCATAGAGAACTAAAACATGTAGTTTTATTAAATGTGATGGATTTATGTGAACACTAACCATTACTTAGTATTCGGCATATCTTTTATTAGCAGTATTATTATTTAATACCTTACTATTCTTTAATCTATTTACTATTACGCCACACCTAATATTATACTTCACTAATTCATCCAGTTCTTATGGAAGCTTACATTTAGTTTCCATATTATTGTTATGCTCATTTTATTATTGGTTTCTAAATTATACTTGTATTATATTGAAATTAATTTTTTTTATTATTGAAAATAGTTTATTTTCACTTTAGATTATTATTATTGAATTTGTATTTTAGATGTTATTTATATTCTACCCTAATCTTAGACTTTGGATTTTTTATATTATGAGTAATATATATGCTAAGTTATTTATTATTTAATTGAGTGAATAAAGTAACATGCAATCTGACTAGCGAATAGAGCTCTTATGGTATTAAGACATCTATCTGTGTATTTTATGCGGCTAGCTGCTAATAGTTGCGATTATCTTAGGTTAATGATTTAGATATTCCGTACTAATACGCACCTTCGACTGAATCCATATTATCGCGTTTTAAATATGTTGTCGGTTTAGAGCTTTATCATTAGTCAAGGTTTATGATTAGGTTATTTGCTTGACTTTTAAGATCATACACACATACTAAATCTGTGTATACTTCAACAAAATTCATACATTTATATTAACCTGAATATTATGTAGTGAGGAACCTAACGCGGACGCATGGTTCAATCGCTCCTCAAGCTCATACAGTTCTCGAGTACGTCTGTATGCACCTCTATTGAGGCCTAAATCTAACGTAGATGACCTACATTGCGCTTAAGGAAATGAAGGGCCAACTCCAGTGCCGTAATAATCAGTGATAATTAGTTGGCGACTAGACTTGGAGATAGTCACTGGACCTAAATAGTTCGAGTCCTTATAGTCTCCCGTTTATCCTCTGAGTAATAAATACTTAATATTCTAATTGTAATTATATTATTATTAATATATTATTTAGTATTTAATTGATAGTATATAATTCTTAGGTGAAGTTGAATAATTTGAAAAAATTATAATGCCATGAGGAATATATTTAAATTAATAGGTATAATTTTTATTAAAGGGTACATTAAATTATTTAGTTATAAGTTTGACAGTCCTGGAGAGGTGCATAATGAGACCAAAAGAAGGACTATTTAAGAGCGTTACTTTAGCCAAGACAAAGTTCTAATGTATATGAAGTAAAAGTGTTCATAAGATATATGTTGAACCTAAAATCATCTTTTTTGGTTTTTGTGTTTTTGTTGGTTTTGCAATTTTGTATTCAGAAATATTTATATGTTTTTTTGATTTTGTCCCTTTGTAGGGGCTCGAGCCCGACGTGCGGACAGCCTTCGTCCACCGTATTAGGTATAGCGTATATGTTATAAACCCCGACTCAAATTCTGCCTAATCTTTGCGTTGTTTTTCACCCATATTATAATGTTATTCTTTTAGTTAATACATGTTTTCCCATACATCCTGTAAGAGGATAATTTTGTTATGAATATAATTTCCTATTTGTTTTGGGACCACTAAAGGTGAATATCTACATAGTCCGGTAAGATCAGCACAACCTGGATTGGCAGTACAGGTGAAAGTAATCTTTACGGGGTTCGTGACTCGGATGATGTATGTTAAAAATAGTTCCCCCTCCCGAGGTGGTATCGTACAGGTGGGGACTGTACTAATTGAAAGAGGAGGGCTTCGGCGTGCCGCTACCCCCCTTCTCGGTGTTCCTCCGATAGCAAGCTCGAGAGACCCCCCCTAAAATGGGAAAATGAAAAAAAAAATTCTAAAATTGAGTTTTCCGATGAAAAAGAGGAGAGATATCATGATGTGTTTAGTGTTCATTAGAAGGATATATTTATTGAAACTTTTATTCAAATAAAGTTCTTTTGAAAAGTCTATAGTTTTTTCTTGGTTATTATGCAACTTCATATATATATATATATATATATATATTATATATATATATATATATATATATATATATAAATGCCTAAGTGTTTAGTTCTTATATATATATATATATATATATATATATAAGGTTTATCATAGGCTATGCAACTTATACTATATAGTATATTATATATATAATTAATTAATTTACGCAGACTTTGTATTATAATAAATCGAATCTTTGATAACGGGAAAAAAATTGATATTCAAAAAATATCGACATCGATGTATCGATAATTCTGAAACGCATTTCAACAGTGTTTCTTCATTCCTACACGAACGAATGAAGCCTAATTGTCATTATTTTCGTAGGCCTTATTTTATTAAGAATATATGATTCTTAAAATGTACGAAAATCAGTAGAAAAAATTAAAAAAATTTTTAAAGCAATTTTTGTAAATTAAATGTTTAAAGTTTTAATACAGTATTTACATCAGTCAGTCAGTAGTTCTCCACAATTACCGCTCTATGTGATAGTTGTGGGACTGCGAGAGGAGAACATGTGAATGGGCGTTCATTGCTTTCATTATTTTAAATTGTTAGGAGTATGTGTGCTGAGCGAAGAAAACTGCAAAGGCTGAGGGAAAATCAATGATTCTACAAATTGAATGTAATAATTGAGTATAATTGGGTAGAATTGTAGAAAGTTGAAGAGAATATCTATTAGGAACAAATAATGAGTAGCGGATGTCGAAGAAATAAGACTAATAGAGGAAGTTGATGAAGAGTAAACTATAGGAAGAGGTAAAAAGAGAGCTAGTAGATTATTCACTCTTTTGGCGGGAAGATAAGAGGGAAAGATATAAAGTAGTAGTTAATAGATCTGCAGATAGATGGAGAGCTTTTGAAAGTAGAAACAGCAAGATTGAATCTCGAAAGTCAGTCAGCCTGAAACCTGCAGTAACAAGTTTGAATGTCTTCCAGGTGAGAAGGGAGTCTGAGAGAATGTTGGCGCATATGTAATGTTGAACTTTTTAAAGGAAGGTGTGAAGCATGCTAATTTTTTTGTTTATGACACGATACGTAGAGCCTTAGGTACCATTTGTCTAAAAAGTGTTTGATAGATTGATAAAGTGGCAAAATGAATTTTATGTAAAGATTATAAATATAGGTGAAAGGTTCTTTCTACATTAGGTACTCAGATAAATGGGATGGTTTGCGTCTATTTGAACTCAAAGAATAAATTATGATTTTGTGGTATACTATAATACGTAATTTTTCTTGAAATTAGATGGCTTCACTATTCTATTTATGGAAGCTTAAGGGAATTAAAAAGCTGTAGGTGTTGCAACGTTTATAAGCAACAAGGTATGACTTTACATGGGTTTAGTCGTGCTAGATGTCTTAATGGTAGAAGAGGCTGTAGAATTTCGTAGGAATGTTTTCTATAGAAAGTGCTATTCTTAGTGAGGGAGCATTGATTATAATGTCTCTCTATATATATAGATAATATATATATATATATACTAATATAGGTTCCTGTTTAAAGCAGACTATATTATACACTAGTGATCGATAATTCAATACTTAGGATCAAATCATTCATATCATTCTTATATACTTTATAAAATACTCAATTACCAACTACATTATTTAGATATCATAATTTTCAGTATTAAATTACTACCTAATATATAGTTATAAACTAAATTAACTTTCCTCTTACTATTAGGCTTAGAAGAACTACTAGGCGTGAGCGTATATATATGTTAATATACCTAATGTATTAATTCACACTCCTATGATATCTTAAAACTTATATATGCTTCACGGTTATTCATAATTGTATCCAATATGCACCTTATTCCTTTACTAAGTGATTATTGAGCTAAGATGGATACCAATAAGTGGTCCAACTACTTTATGATTTAGATATATAAGTTAGAATTGAATGTGTAATAAAGATGCCAAAAATGTATTACTATTGATTAAAAACTTTACCTATTGATATTAGTATGGACAGTAATAGTCATTGGAGCATAATTGAGAGTATTTAATAGTAAAAATTGTAAAGTTCTTCACCTATATTTTGTGACACTCTCCAAATTAATAAATGATCATTTGATACACTACACATAGTGATTGGATAGATAGAGACCATGGAAGTACCTGACATCAATATAGAATATCTGTATAGTGTTTAACGAGATTACAAGACATAGATATTATAGAGATAGATAATTAATGTATGTTAGCGTATTGAGCAAGATGATAAGTGAAAATAAGAATGCTGTGTTATGATAGTAATATCCAAATGTTCTTGACCAAAGTGAGCATAGAACAAAAGAGTAATCAATAATGTACGATAATGAGCAGGTGTAAAAACCATAATGAGTCGAAAGTGATTGGTTATATTTAATAACAGAGTGAAAGCTGAGCAGGTAAGTGTTTATGTTCCCTGGTATTTAATTTGTATATGAATGGGTTATGAAAGAAATTAGAGTGCGCGGTGGAATGCGGAATTGTAATAATTGAGGAGAACGGAAGTAGAGATGTGTAAGCCACATAACGCCTGTCTTGATTTGTATGCGCCTATTGACCTTTAATAATTGAAGTAAGAATTGAACGTGAGTTTAGAAATGATAATTTACTATAGCCAGCGTAGGTGTGAGCGAAGGTCGTAATGACCAGAGACGGAAGAGTTTGAAAGTAAATGTAGATAAGAGAGTTTATGGTAGTGAGTGAGGAGAGTTAGCAGTGTGAAGTCATGTTGGATAGTGAGCAACTGGAACAAGTATGAGTTTAAATATTTAGAATATTGGCCTATGTTGGATGAAAAGGGATCGGATGATGCAGAATGTAATAGAAAAGTTGTGAATGGTGGGAAGGTGGCTGTGCAATTAAATCCTTGGTGGATGTGAAATGACTAAATCTTGAGTGCGCTAGGTTTTGCATGAGGGTTTGTTGTTACCTATGTTAATGTATATGTGCAAATAGGAGTGAATGACGGGGTTTAAGGTTGTGGGCTTTGCCCAGGAGATGTTCCCCATATTGACGAGATACCGTAGCGAGGGTCCGTCGCACTCTCGTGAAAACTCAGGGTGGATTTTTCTGACTGCGACAAGTTCTCACTTTGGGATATAAAAGGGGGGCAGAGTAAAGGGAGAAGGGCTTTGCGTTATTTCGACTTGTAGTCAGTGTGTACTTCTATTTCACTTAGCTTTCTGGTCCGGGTGAGTTATTGCTGATGCACCGTCGCCGCCCATAATCTGCGAGGCTGATAAGTGAAGAAGAGTATTAGAAGGTATATTACTAGTAGAGGAGTTTAGGTGAATATATGTTTTCTGGTAGAAAGGCGATTCTCAGTATATAGGTAGACATAGTACAGTAGAAAATGATCTATACTATATAATAATATAAACATTATATATCAATATATATTATAAATTAGAATTAATTAATACATAGATAATAACCTAAATAATAATTAGTATTTTACAATATAGATATAAATATATATATATTAATAGATTATAGTACTGAATACGAGAACTATTATAATACGTCGAACCAAGGAGATATGGTGAGCATAATAAGGAAATATTAATATCAATGAAGACATGACCTATACGTTGATTAATAAGTAAAAAGCTTTCATTCGTAATAGAGGTAGATATGTATTAAATTTGGAATGGTATATATTACACAGGTAGATAGTTGTATTGAGATGTGATTAAACTGCGAGTTGCAATATTTAGAAAAGATACTGTATATATAAATTTATATAAGTGATTATGGATGGTATTATTAGTTATGGATCTCGTCTTCATCTATCCTCGGGTATTAACTAGTGAGGAAGGATATCTTATAGTGTTATAGGTGTAGAACCTAGGTGAGAGAGTATCTTTTGGATATATATATATATATAATATATATATATATATATAATTTGTTTTGCCTGAGAAGTAGATTATCTGAAGAATTTTTAAAGAAAAATATTAGAATATTAGAATTTTTATTTTTTATACTTTTCCATGTTTTTTTATTTAATTGTCTTTTTTTTTTATAATTAGAATTTTTAGAAAAAGTTACTTTGAAAATGCCTCCTTACCTTCGTTGCTGTTATTGTTTTAATCGTTACCACACGTGCAAACATTACAACTTAGATAAAGAAAAATGGATTGAAATGAATTTATTGTCTGTTACTGTGTGCTCAAATTAATCTCTTTGTTGAACGTTGTGAATAGCTCACATATTTGTGACAAGTTGGAACAACAAAATATTTCGTCAATTTGTCCAGGAAGATAAAATAAAATTCGGTCAATTGATCGAACTGATAGAAAAGGAATGTCCAAAATACATTAACTACAAATTGATAAAAAAATTGTATCGAATTTTGTGTCTTGCAGAAAACGATATGATGGAGAAGAGAAAAAAATTAAGGATAAAAGGCTGAAGTAAAACAAGTTTTTAAAGATATTTTTTGTTTCAATTTTCCTCTTTATTATTATTATTATTATTATTATTATTATTATTATTATTGATTTGAACTATTATAGATATCTGGTAGATTGATGTGAATTCATTTTTTTGATTATTATTTAGTTATTATGGATATTATTTTAGATTGTCATTTAGTCAGTGGTGCTATATATGAATATCATTATCATGTTTGTATCATTAATATCATTATTATCATTATTATCTGTTAATATGGGGTTGCGTCAGTAGGTACTTGATAGAATACCTAGTAACTCTACATAAGAAGATAATTCCTGCAGAATCTCATCCAGATTCCGAGTTAATGACTGAAGCGACGTGTATAACCTCGTATACAAAATCTTATCTACATTTAAACTTCAGCATATGTGCACTCTCTCAGAAAGCAATCACATCTTTAAAGTTACAAATGGATCTCGAATGAATTTCTGGATAACATAATTGTACAGAAACGAACTGTCAAGCAGCCAATTTCCGCAGCACAAAATCCTTTACGCTAGACCAGGGGTCGGCAACCTTTTAAGTAGGAAGAGTCAAAAATTACAATTTACAAAATTTCAAAGTTTTTAAAGAGCCACAAAAATTTTTCTTGCCAACAATAAATAGTACTCGCATAAATAAAGTTTTTTGATAAAAAAAAAAAAACTAATCTATTTATTCATAAGAAAAAATATCTATTTATTCAAAAGAAAAAATATCTATTTATTCATATATAAGTAGTGTTTTTCACAACAAATTAGATAATATATAGTTACATAGTTTATATTTCTAGAGTAAAAATAATACAATTAAAGAGTTATTCTCTCCAGCCATTGTAATTTCAATAACAAAACAATTTTGAGCAAAATAAATTCAATGGGAGAGCGATATTTTGCATGGTTATTCCAGAAAATTTAAACTTTACTAAACAATGTAACTTGTACTTAAAATAAAACAATAACATACATTTGAGCAAACAATTTCAGGTAATATTTTGAATATTTTGAATTTGATAAATTTGGCTCAAACTTATTAAGTTTCATAAATTTTAATTTGTTAGTTGGCTTCTTACTTTACTTTTAATTTATATTCATGCAAGAGAACGCTTGTTCGCACGAATATGTCGATCCGAAGATAGTCAGCACTCCAAATGCCAACTTTTTCACCTCACTGTAGCAATCTGGAAGGCTATTCCATGCGTCGAATTATTATGTCACTCGAATATATGCCTCTAACTTCGGTATTTTTTGTTGTCCACTTTTTGTTGCAAGTTATTACATACATTTCTAACCTCCAACTCTCTTCCAACTTGCTTTTCAACTCTGTAAATTTTCCACTCCACAATGTTATTAATTGCATTTCTAGAGATCCAGTATCAATTCCAAATGGCTCAATGTGTATTTCGTTACCATTTGTGTTGAGAGGATTTACTATGAATGCTAGAGGGGTTTTGTTTTTAATTGCTCAAATCTGTCAGCACCATCTTAATTTTTTATAATGTGTTGAAGTAATTATTAATATATTCAAGCAAAAAAGATATTGCTTTAGAAATTGAAAATTAAGTAATTCTTACCGGTACTGATTTACTGAAAATAAATTTTTCTTCAAAACAAACTAATTCTTCTACCAAAACATAGGCTGGCCTTGTAGTTTTAGATTCAGCTCATTTAATTTCGCTGTTATATCCACCATAAAGTAAAATTTTTTGCAACCATTTGTCGTTCTCTAATTAAGGGTGATTAATGCCTTTTTCATTTAGGAATGTATTTATTTCATTCAAACAAGTAAAACGTTTCAACACCTTACCTTTTGAAAGCCATCGCACTTTATATTGTGAAGAAGGAGGTTGGAATACTGAGTCTCCATTTCGCTTAAGAATCCTTTAAACTGACGATGGTAGAGTGCTTTTGACAAGATACTGTTAACAATCCTGATTACCAAATTCATGACCTCAACTATTTCGGCCGGAAATGTTTGGGCACAAAGCGCTTCTTGTTATTATGCAGTGAAACGTAAGAATTTCGTGGTTTATTTGCTCTGAAGATCGTTGTTGCCCTTTATTTTTTCCTGTCATACTTGGCTCCATCAGTTATCAAACGACTTATTAAATCGATCTATTGTCTTCAAGGCATTTCTTTTTGCATTTATATCTGCCATATCTTCCCATCTAGTTTGTCCCGAGAACGGTAGCAATCCTAGAAGTTCTTCTTTTGGACCTTGGGAAGACATATACCTGACAAAAAGGGCAACTTGTGCTGTCTTATGTCGCAAGACTCATCTATAGCAAGTGATAAGGCAGAAGAAAGTTGAATATCTTCCACCTGCAAATATGTTACATTTGAAGACATTTTAGCTATTCTATCTTGTACTGTTTTAGTGGATAGATTTCTGGTTTGTTTTTGAAATCACGAAACAGTTCTTCAGATGCACGTATGAAGCAATCTTTGACATACTCACCATCTGTGAATGGTTTGTCTTTTTTTTTTTTGCTAGTGATACCGCGAAGCTTGCCAGATTAACATTACTTGTAGATTGCGTCCAGTTACTTAACATGGAACTTGATTGCTGTTTTTGTTTTTGGAGCTCATCAACAGCTTTTTTTCGTTCTTCGCGGGCTGGATATTTACTAGCAAACTGAGGATGTTTTTTAGTGAAGTGTCTCTCTAAATTTGATTTCTTATTGTGTGCGAGTTTTTCGTGGCAAATGAGACAAGTCGGAAGGCCATCTGAGTTGCATATGAAAGCGAACGACTCCGTCCAATCCCGATTGAATTCTCGATGCACTTCTTCAGTTCTTCTCTTTTTTTTTGTAGATGCCGTGCTTGCGGTGAAGCTGTTAGATTAAAGATTTTAAAATTATAATTTATATTCAAACAGTAGATGATTATGTATACAATTATTTACCAAGTCTTAGTAAATAATTGCAAAACTTGTCATCTGTCATCGATTCAGAACGATCAATTTTTAAATGTTTTTTTTGTTTTTTAAATAAATAATATTTGCGTATGGGAACTAAAGAGCCGCAGCTTACACCAAAGAGCCGCATGGAGTCGCGAGCCGCAGGTTGCCGACCCTGCGCTAGACAAAGAAAAATACACTCTAATTGAATCTCAGAGGGTAATCTCATACCAGGTCCTCGATGAGTGGAATAATCTCCCATCAAACTTTCGGGAGAAAATATTACAAAATAAAAATATTCTAAAAAAATATTAAACTGCATATTATTAAAGTACTAAAAAGTAAATTCGTATCATCCTAGTGATGTTTCACCTTTACTATTAAGCGTATAATACGATAAATGCGAAACGTTAAACACCCATCCGATCGAATCAGCGCAC
>JABUQX010131168.1:5000-19444 GCA_015478945.1 Trachelipus rathkii | reverse complement strand
AGAGAAAAAAAATTCAGCTCCAAAATTAAATATCAACAGTCCCCTGGTAAGAAATTGAAAAGTGATACATTGAAGAAGAAACTCGAATGAAATGTTTCCGACTCTTTATTAAATGAGAAAATGGTTAAGTCGGCTAGAAGCAGAGTATAAAAAATAGATCTGTCTAAAGAGAAGTCACGCGAGCTCTCCTAAAGAGTGGTGACCTATAGATTATTTAGTAATCTTATCGTATAGATGATATGTAGGAGATTAAATGCAATAGTCTATGAATAAAGAATTGGAAGATAGTTAGTGTGGTTGTTGTGTGTGTGGTGTGGTGTGTGTGTGTGGAGAGGAGAGAGAGAAGAGAGAGAGAAGAGAGAGAGATGAGAGAGAGAGAGTAATGAGCAGAGAGAGAGAGAGAATGTGGCTGGAAGAAGGAGACCACCACCAACGAACGGGCCTTGAGTCTCCAATATTCACACAAATATTCATGGTGAGCATACACCTCTTGTGCTACGGCGAGACAGTTTTGGAGGAATCGCATTAGTCATTCTCTCGAGCACCTCGCCGTTGTAATACCTCATAAAAAAAAATAGTTACCAAGGTTTTACTCTGAAGAGAAAAAAAGTCAACGCAGCAGCGAAAGTGTAACAGTCTATAAATTCTTAACCTAGCTCAACCCTATCCAAAGAAGTGGAAGAACCAACCACCCCAAATGTGAGCAACAGTACTCCATACAGGGGTGGATAAAACCCTCATCTAATCGGAGTATCTGAGAAGAAGAAGAAAAATTCAAGCAATCTGAACATAATTCCCAGCTTTTTTCATACATATAATAAGGATATCTATATATATATATAATATATATATATACTATATATATATACTAATATAAATATATCATATATATATTATTATATATATAATATATATATATTATACAGTATATTTAATATATATATTATAAGTATATATATTTATATAATATATATATAGTAATATACTAAATATATATAAATAACTACATATATATATATTATATTATTATAATAATATAATATATTAATATATATATAAAATTTAATATAATAGTACTATATATACAGGGCTATTACTTGCTAATGGTGTTTCTTAAGATCAACACCCTATTATAAGAGGATGTAATTTAAACCCATATTTGATAATGATGTTTTTATCACATAGTAAATATGCAATGAAAGTAAAAAGTAACAAAAGTCCCTTCTGTTAGATACTCTCTCTTCGTAGGCGAATTGTAGTCACAGCCTTTTCCAGCGCGTTTCACAATTGCCTCTGACTCTTCGTTAGCGGCAATTTGTTATCGAAATTCAAGTCGCAGCCCTTCCTGAAAATTATACTCTTCCGGAGGGATTTTCTGGAGAAATATTTTGAAGACAGCTAATGGTAGTTAATTGAAAGACTGTTTATTTGACTGAGAGTATCTCACAATGACGGGTTTATATAGTATTTCACTTTGACTTATGCTAAAATTTGCTCGCGCAATCTTAGCATAAGTACGAACATAATTATTAAAATTTGACAAACGTTAATATGGAGTGCTACATACTTCCTGCTAAACACATAGAAATATGTATTACTAAAATTATACAAGAAATACATAACTAAAAACAAAATTAAGTACTTTCAAATGCAAGCATATTTAATTATGTCCAAACATAAGTAACAATACAACATTTGAAGTGGCAGATAATGTATACATGAAATTCGAAGAAATCCAAACGAGCATAACTCGTTATCATCCGAAGATCTATAACATATATACAAAGTATTTGAATACATTATAAATACTAATGTTATATATACAGAAAAAAAAGTGCATTTAAACAACAAGCACTATTGTTATATCCCGTTAGATAAAACAAATTAATATAAGCACTAATGTTTAAAAACCTAATACATTTTCCTACATATCTTCTTAGAATATGAAACAATTTGAATTATTTTCAAGTTGAATAGGCCATATTGATCGAACCATTAAATCAAAAGGTCCAGTATAAGACGTTTCAAACGTATCCATGATTTGACCATGCCAGTAGTTTTCAAAGTTTTATTACCGAGAAACATTGCTTGACATATGTAAACGAAGTTGCTTGAAGTTTAGGTTCTTCATTTGAAAAATTTCATACATCAAAGGGAGAGGTCACAGAACATTTAGATCGAAAAGGAATTCAAGTTCGTAGTCGAATTCCAAAAAGTAATTTCTGCCCATCAATCAAACTTAAAATGATTGAAGAAATACCATACCTAAAGAAGTGTACATATGTCTGACCATATCCTCAACTGTAGATTGGTGAAAAAAGATGGAAATCCATAAATCCAAAATAAAATAAAATTTAATTCGTCTTGCTAGTTTCATTTTCTACCCGAGTGCATCTGCTTGGGACCTTTTTTTATTGTAAGTTTTTCTTTTTCTCATTCTTCTCATTGTTTTTCTTTAGTAATCAGAAGGCCATTGATTGAAATGCTGCATTTCTCTCCGGGTTTCACCCAATTATATAGGCTGTTACTGCTAAGTTGTGGCTCTCTTTAAGACAAGCACCCTATATAAAGGATTTTAGTAATTAAAGATTTCTCCACTCATTGAAATGAGATTTTTTTAACAAGTCTAGAAATATTCAATAAAATTAAATAATAATCCCTTCTGGGGGTGAGCATCTCTCGAGCAACTGCAAGTCGCACCTTTTCCCAGGCGTTTCTCGAACTTGCCTCAACTCTTTAGTAGCGCGCGAAAATTGCTGATCGAACTTTCCAAAGTCAGGCAGCCTTTTCCTTGAAACTTATCTCTCTGCCGGGAGGATTTCTGAGAAGAGTATCTTGGTGAGATTTCTTCTGATTCTTATTGTTAATTGGACTGATTTTATCTGACTGAAGAGTATTTCAAAAGGTCGTCTCTCGACTATAATAGTATTTCACTTTGACTTATGCTAAAATTTGCTCGCGCAAATCTTAGCATAAGTTATTAAAGAAAAAAATGTCTTACATAATTATATAAAATGCTACATATTATTAGATATTTATTATATATATATACTATCTTATATTCTCAACGTACCGCGAGTAGCTCAGTCTTAGTAGCACTCATCATCCATCTCATGGCTATTGCCGCTCCCACCTATAACATGTTTCGCCGGTCCTTAGTATTGATCGCAATTCGTCTGCTCTTCTCAACAAGCTACTATCAGCTTAATCTATGCACACCTCGCCTGATCTCAGCCCCTATCACATATAGCACTGCTAGTTACTTCTCACTCGTGACTCCATCTGCACCGCCCTGCTTCAGCCTCTCTATACTCATCCGATATACATCTCAAGCCCACTCCACTATATATCACCAGCTTCCTTCTACTCAGTCGTTTATATATATTATACGTATATATCATAATCAGTGCGTAGCTGAGATGTTTTACATGTGGTAGGCAACAGGTAATATATATATATAATATATTATATATATATATATAAATTATATACTATATATTATATATATATATATTTATATAATATATATATATACTATATATATATATAATATATTGTGTGTTGTGCCTGTGTTGTGTGTGCTTTGCCGCAATTACGCAATAAATTGCGGATGGAGGAGTTCAGCCGCTTGCACCTTCAATCTGCCTCCTTAACTAATTTGAGCGACGTTATCCCCTTACGTCCCCCATATTGCTTCAATGTGTAATAAAATATGGGACACTAAAACATTTTATATTTCATTAATGAAAATAAAATAAAAGTATATATATTAATTTTTATCAAATATTATTGTAATTTTTTTATCAGATGTGTCCATAAGTAGATTTAAAGTTAGTAAAGTTTAAAGTTAGCATCGATAGACGCCTAGTGCGTAGAAGTTAAGCAGTGATAGGCAGGCAATACCATAAATAGCCTCATTTTTGGTTTATATTCTTTAAGATTTGTAGATTAATTTTCTGTGTTTTTATTATATAACATTTATATTTTTTGTATTTGTTTTCTAATTATTAATTTGTTCCTTAAAATATAGGCACTTAGCCTACCAGCCTATCCCTTAACACCCCACTGAGATATATATACTATATATATATACTTACTATATATATATATATATTATGTATATATAAATTATATAATATATATATATTATATATTATATATATATATAATATATTATTATATATATATAATATATATATATATAATATTAAATATATATATTATATTATATATATAACACTCCTCTATATATCATACTAATAGCCTCTCTGCCTGGTGAGCGCATCACTCAACATTGTTTCATATATGTGCTCTTTACTCAGTATACTAATGACTCACTACTCTACTATATATATATTATATATATATATATATATATATATATAAATATGATATATTATATCAGGGCTGCGGAGTCGTAAAATAAATTCGACTCCGGACTCCGCACTCGACTCCGACCTCCTTAAATTCAATTTGATTCTGACTCCGAACTCCGATCCGACTCCATCTAAACAAAAATTTGCGACTCCGACTCCCTACTCCCACCTCATAAAACAAAAATTTTCGGACTCGACTCCGACCCTCCAGCAGTCAAATTCAAAATTTCGACTCTGACTCAGATTAGTGCTTACAGATTACCAGTAAAACATTTTTTTGGATTTCCAACAACTTTTTGTCGCATTGCTTTTGAGAAATCAAAAAAAAATATACCTCTTTTCCAATGAATCAATCTCCAAAATGCTAATACCGTAAATACCATAAAGACATAAATGCAGCCAACAACACATTGACCAAAACAACATGAAATTTCAGTTTCGCGAAACAAATGTATAAACGAATTATAATGCAATTTATTTTTTTTTATTATAAAACCTATCCAATATAAAATTAACAGTTTAATACTATCAGTTTCAATAATACAAATCATAATCAATATACATATAATAATAATAATAATAATAATAATAATAATAATAATAATAATAATAATAAATAATATACAAAGCTTTCAGAGTGATATTCATAATATATACAGTATTAAAGAGACGTGTTTTGTGGCGAATGGAGTGAATGATAGAGAAATAAAAAACAAAAGAATTTCGACAAAATTTAAAAAACGATTTTATAATTTATGATAGGTAATTTGGATTGCTAACAAATACACCAAAACTCCGAATATTCACCTTTGAAACCTGTAATATCTATGTGCGGAACGTTTACACACGAAATTGCCCAAATCTGAACAGCACTTATCCGACCATATCTTAATAACTCTTTCATACTTAAATCAAATAAACATTAATTAAATATCAAAATAAATCTGAAGCCACTAATATATTTGCCTCACTTGAGTATGAATCTTTTTCATAAATTTACCGTTCTTGATACGATTGACATAATAATTAACGAAGTTTATCACTCAAATAACCTACCCTACCAATATTCAGAACAACATATGCAAACCTTTTATTAATTGTTCTTCTCAAACACCGTGTTAAATTTAAGAAAACATATACTACTAAACGATGAGTGCCGATGGCGCCACTTGGACCTACCATTTGCTGACTTTATATTTTGACTCTGGAAAACAAAAATCCTTTGTGAAAACAAAAACAACTTTAACCCGTATTTTACATAAGGTATGTCGACGACACCCTCACTTTTTTTAGGAACATAGATTATATACATCCGTTCATCAATAGTATTCAAGAGTTGTCATGCTTAAATTCACATCCGAAACTTAGGTTAATAATGCTATCTTTTTAGACATCAAATCAATGTTAATTTGACGGCTCATTATCTACAGGATACATGTCAAACCTACTGATAATGGTCTATATAACTATGATCCTATCACCGACTATTTACAAAAATCTATCGTAAAAATTTTAGTTAACAGAGCATACAACCTATGCTCAAAATAAAATTTTGATGAAGAATTTGCCGCATTAAAATTTAATTAACTGTGATCATCACAATATTCAGTAAAATTTAATTAACGGCAAATTTCTTCATTCAAAATTCCAGTTGAGACATAGGTTGATATCCGTCTTAAAACTAAAAATATACATATTATCTTTGAAATAGCGGTGAATAGGATCCATAGTTTTCAATACAGACCAGATCAAGTGGTTTGACATGTAGCCTGTTAGATAATGAGCCGCCAGAATTAACATATTTGATGGTCTAAAAAAACAGCATAGCATACTTAACCCTAGTTTCTATTGTAAATTTAGCATGACAACTCTGACTATGTGAACTGATGTTATATCAATCTATTTCCTAAAAATAGTGAGTGTCTTCGACATACCTTATGTAAACATACGTGGGATTAAAGTTGTTTTCACAAAGGACTTTTGTTTCCAGATTGACATAAAAGTCAGCAAATGTAGTCCAGAGTCGTCGCCATCGGGCACTCCAGGAGTTTCAAAACTGAAATTAATTTAAACGTGTTTGAGAACAACAAATTAATAAAAGGTTCTCATATGTTGTTCAGATATATCTGGGGTAGGTTATTGAGTGATACACTTCGTTAACTATTATGTCAATCGTATCAAGAACGGTAAATTAATGAACAAAATTCTACATTCAAGTTGAGGCAAAATATATTAAGTTGCTTCAAGTTTAAGTGATTATTTACAGAAGTTTCATATTCTGATTTAACTATGAAAGAGTATAAATATGGTCGGATTGAATGCTCTTCAGCATATTGGCAATTTTCGTTGTAACCTTCCGCATCATCAGATCATCAATGTCTCAAAGTGATTTTTCTGAGTTTTTTTGATTTTAGGCATCCAAATTATACATATCCTAAATTATAAATCCAGTTCTTTTAATTTTTGTAAGAAATTCTTTTGTTTTTTATTCCATAAGCGGTCTATTATTATTATTAGTATATTATTATTATTATATATTATTATTTATTATTAACTTCATTATTATTATTAATTATTATTATTATTTATATATATAAAAATAAAAATATATTATTATTATTATTATTATTATATTATTATATTATTATTCTTATTTAATTATATTAATTGTATTATTACTTTGAAACTGAAAGGTATTAAAAAGTTGAAGTAATAGGTCATGATATAATAGAGGTATAATAAATTGCTGGGAAGGACTAGTTTAGATATTTCAAATTTTAAATATTTGTTGAGAAAAGTTAAATTTTGAGTCTTTATTAGTACTTTACCGTAAGCATTGGACATTAGATTCATTGGAAATAAATGTGCTTATATTTTTATTCTCAAAGTCAAAGCGAAAAAAATGTGTTGTGAAACAAAAAAAAATGTTTTACTGTAACTCTTTAAGCACTAATGAGTCAGAGTCGAAATTTGAATTTGACTGCTGAGTCGGAGCGCAGTCGACTCGAAAATTAGAGTTAAGTGTAAGGGAACGAAGAGTCGAAAATTTTTGTTTAACTGGAGCGCAGTCGGAGTCGGAAGTCGAAAATCCAAATTGATTTAAGCGCAGTCGGAGTCGAAGTCCGCGTAGTCGGAGTCGAAAAATTTATTTTACGACTCCGCAGACCTAGTAAAAAGTTACATGGAATCTGCTGATATATATATATATATATATATATTATATATATATATATAATATATATAATATATATATTATATATATATTATATATATATCTATATACTATAATATTATATAATATTATATATATATTATATATTATATATATTTATATAATATATTATATATATATATATTATATTACTATACTATATATATATATACTATATATATATATATAGTATATATATATATAATATATATATATATTATTAAATAATATATGATATATCCGCACTCAGGTATTTATGATTACTTGGTAGGCAGTGCCTATCTTATTTTAAAGAACAAATTAATAATTAAGAAACAAAACAAATAAAAAAATATAAAAAATGGTAATATAATAATAAACATTAAGAAATTAACCTACAAAATCTTAAAGTACTATAAAACCAAAAATAAGCTATTTATATGCTTTGCCTGCCTATCCAATGCTTAACTTTCCTACGCACATCGGCGTAGCTATAATAAAATTTTAAACTTTTACCTAACCTTTAAAATCACTACTTATGGACGCATCTGATAAAAATACAATAATATTTGATAAACAATTATATATAATATTCCTTATTTTATTTCATTAACCGATATAAAATTTTATTCCCCCCATATTTATTAAAACATAAAAACCCAATATTGTGGAATAATGGGATACGCTCAAATTCTAGGTAAGGACAATTGAAGAGTGCAAGTGTGCGCTCGACCTCCTCCCATTCCCCAATTTATGACCGTATTCACACACACACCACACACACACACGCACACACACACCAACATACTATATATATATAGTATATATATTATATATATATATACTAATATATATATATATTATATATCAATATAATATATATATATAATACTATATATATATATATAGTTTATATATTATATATGCCTACCCATGTAAAACATCTAGCTACGCCACTGATATTATATATAATATATCATATATATATATAGTATAAGTATAATTATATATATATTATATATTATATATAATATATATTATATATAACTATATATATATATAGTATATATATTTTATATAATATATATCACTATATATTAATATAATATATATGTTAGCACTCCATTATTACTTACGTAAAACATTTTAATTTTATGCTTCTACTTTATCTAGATATTGCGCGAGGCAAATTTTAGCCAGTAATCAAAGCTGAAATACTAGTATTAAAACCCATCATTTTGCAGATACTCTTCAGTCAGATTAAAGTCAGTCAGATCAAATTATTAAGAATCAGAGAAAATCTCACTCAAGATACTCTCTTCCGAAATCCTCCCGGCAAGAGCCATAAACTTCAAGGAAAAGGCTACGACTTGAATTTCGATTCATCAAATTTCGCGCCCCTAAACTAATAAGTCTGAGCAAGTTCGAAAAAACCACTGGAAAAGCTGCGACTTCAATTTGCCTACAAGGAGTATCTCAACAGAAGGGACTTATTACTTTTATACTTTAATTGAATATTTCTACTTATGTTAAATAAAATCATCATTTCAAATATGATCTTGAAATACTAATAATCCTCTTATATAGCGGTGCTGCCATTAATAGAAGCCACAATTTCGCAACTAAACAGCCCCCCATATAATTGGTAACCCGGAGCAATAACATCCACATTTCATCAATGACCTTCTGAATTACTAAAGAAAACACAAAAAATATGAAGAAAAAGAAAAAAACTACAATAACACAATCCCAATCAGAACACTCGGAGAATAATGACTCAAGCAAACAAATTAAAAAATTGTCATTAATTTTTTTTTATGGTTCTCATCTTTTCACAACTCTCACAGTCAGATTCAGCGTCAAGACATATGTAATCCTTAACGATATGGATTTCTTCATCATTTAAGGTTCTGGATTATGGCAACAATTCATTTCTTGCAATCCACTACGAACTTTGATTCCTTTCGAATTCTAACATGTTCTTGACCTAGGCAATTTAAATTGAAGAAATTTTTCAAATAAAGAACCTAAACTTCAAGCAACGTCGTCTCGACATATGTCAAGCAATGTTTCCCTCTCGTAACTACAACCTTTGAAAACTAGTGCGCATTTCAAATCATGGATACGTTAAGAAAACGTCTTATACTGACCTTTTCTGATTAATGGTCGTCAATCTGCCTGATTTAACTTTGGTTGAAATAATTCAATTGTTCTATCAATACATTATTATGTATAACATTTGTACTTTATGCATATTAAATGTTCTGTATGTTTGTTATATCTAAACGATATAACCAAATATGGCTTGTGTCTTAATGCACTTTCATTTTCTGGTTTAATACTATTAACATTATTATGAATATTATCATATTTGTATATATGTTAGATCTTCGGATGTAACAAGTTATGCTCGTATCACCTATCTTCAAATTTCAGTATAACTATTTTGGCCACCAATTTTACATTGTACTTATGTCTTCGGACATAATAAAATATGCTTGCATTTGAAAGTACTTTAATTTATGTATTTTTCAGTATTATTTCTGTATAATATTTATAACATACTTTCTCTACCCTCCGGTTAGCCAGGAATAATGTAACTCCCATTATAACTTTTGTAAACATTTTAATTTTATGTTCTACTTCTATGCTAGATAAAAACAATTGATTGTGCTTACAAAGTCAAAGTGAAATACTAGATAAACCGCTCATTATTGAGATCACTCTCAGCAGAATAGTCAGTTCGATCAAAATTAACAAAGAATCAAAAAGACATTAAATTCACTCAAGATATACTCCCAAAATCCTCCCGCAAAGATATAAATTCACGGAAAGGGCCGCGCACTTGATTCTGATAACAAATTTTTCGCTAACGAGAGTCAGAGGCAATTGTGAAAACGCGCTGGAAAAGGCTGTAACACCAATTCGCCTACGAAAAGAGAGTATCTCAACAGAAGGGACTTTTGTCACTTTTATACTTTCATTGCAAATTTTTACTTATGTTGAAATAAAACATTCATTTCAGAAGTATGTATTTCTAAAATTACCCTATCCTCTTATATTAGGGTGCTTGCTGCTTAAAAAAAAACTACCAAGGGCTTGAGTCATAGATTTGAATGACCCGGGGTAGTATATAGGGGTATAGGTGGTTATTATTGAGGGGGTAGTAAATGGTAGTAGGAGTATATTATAAAGAGTAAGATATAGTGGGGTGATATTATATATAGGCATTGGTATAAGGCGGGGTATTTATATATTATAGTATAGTTATATTAGAGAGAGTATTATTATATGTATGGTATATAGCTGGTATATAGTATATATATCGATAACGTATATTATATATATATACATGATACTTTATATATATTGAATGTATATAGGTATATATATAGTATATTATATAAATATTATATATACTGATAAGGTAGTAGATAGTTAGGTATATATTATGTATGATATAGAGTATATACTTATTACTATATATATTAGAGCTGGAAGAGTGTTCATATTTGCTTGATATTTTTCTTCTTGTGGGTCTTCTCCAGTGACTCGATTAATGATTTATCCACCCTGTATGGTGGATACTTTCTCACATTGGGGCTGTGCGGTGTCATTTCCAACTTCGTATTAGGTTGCCTAAGTTAAGAGTATTTATAAACGGGTTCCCCAACGTTCTGACTCCTCTTGACCCTTTCTCGGCCCGAGGTGCGTTAACCAATTGTCTAACTATTTTTGTTCTTATTAGTTTATTACAACTGGGGCAGTGTGGCTCGAGAGAAGCTGACTATCGCATTCTCCAAAGAAGCTTGTCTCCTCCGCCGTAGCCACCAAGAGCTGCCTATGCTCACATCGAATGAATGAGTTTTTGGGGTGTGTGGTGGGTGTTGAATGATTGGAGACTCAAGCTTGCGCGTTTCGGGTGTGTGTTGGTGTCTTGGCCTTGTGCGTCCATCGCGACACTCTCTCTGCTGTCTCTCTCTCTCCGGTGAGGGTGGGTGGTCTCGTTCTCCTCTCTCTTCTCCGTCTCTGCTTCTCGTGCGCTGCGTCTCTCTCGTTCCGTCTGCTGGTCCACTACAGCAGCTATACAGCACACACACACACGACGACACACACACTACACTAACGATCTCCAATCTCCGTTATTCATCATAGCCCTATGCAGTTAAGTTCTCGCTTAGTAGTCGAGTGCATGCCTGTGTGGGGGGGGGGTAGTGACAGGCAATGATACTAAATACTCTATATGTACGACTCAGTCTCTTACTTCTTTCAGGTGTTGAGATCTCGCGGTATCTCTCTGTACAGACGCAATCTCATTTTTTCGTATTAGCTCGTATCTTGTGCTCGCGGCACATACTTGAACCATTATCGTCATTTAATAGCAAGAGTCGAACACATTTCCATCTTCGATTTCATTCCTCAATGACCTACACCTTTTCAAATATATCTTACCACCGGACATGAATATTAATTTGGAGAATTTATTTTCTCCAAACCAAATCTGGTGTCCTTTCTGTATAGCTGTCGATCCTCCCTATGACGCGTATAATGTATATAGTATATATAGAGTATAGGTAGAGAAGTAGTAGGATTAGGTATATAGGATATAGGGGTAGTATATATATAATATACTGATGTATATATGTATAGTATATATATAATATATACATGGGCTTAGGCAGGATTTATTTAGGCGGCGGCAACGTTGAGTGAGATAATATAGGGATTAGTTATATGTAGTATATATGTGGTCTTGGTTTTTGGCCTGTGTGGTTGTTGAGTGTACGCAAGTATTGACTATGGTTATAATCCCACAGGATAAAAAATTAGTTTCCGGTATTATGAATAGATAAAATAATGAAATAACAGCCTACAACCGTTGTAATCTGAGAAAAGATTGTGTCGTCATGAGTGGTTTTGAGTAAAAGAAATACCTTTTGAGAAAGACGTAAAGTATTATATTGTTAGTGGTGTTTGGCTGGAGTAACGATCCGAAGTGGAATACTAATTATTTTAAGATCGCTAAAACGTAGCATAAGCACGCTTGGGTATTTTGTCACGCGAATTGTTCGCAAGTATTACATGTTGTTTCCATTCGTTCATTTTAGTTCAGGCCTTACGTATATTTTGTGATGTAATACTCCATGGCCTACATAGCGGTGCCAGTGTATAGCCGTGTAATTTGCTCATTGTGTTGTTTCTTTGCCAAGTCTTACTCTTCGCAGATGCCTAAAGCAGCCTTTCAATGCTACAGACTTGAACACGGGGGGGGCGTGAGCACGCATTGCAATTAAATAGACAGGTTGTTGTGAGTGTGAGTAAAAGAGGGGGTTGCGGCGCTTCTTTAATGATAAACGGAGCGAAGTTCTCAAGGTCTGTTGCAGACTTGTGCGATCTCTATGTTTTTTTATCAGCCAACAAGGCTATACCAAAATTCAGTTCCAGATTGAATTTTTCAGTATAAAGAGCAGAATGAAAAGTGAGTTCCCAAGATAACAAGTACAGAACGCTTCCAACATCAGCAGAAGTTTCAGCACAGATGATTTTGCTTTTATGTTGTTAGATTTGCTACTTTTCTAGTGCGTGCAAGTTCTGCTAAGAACTAAGCAGTAATACATTGGCGATAAGCAGCAGCACAGCAATTATTTGAACCAACAGTTTTACATCTCTTGACAACCCTTCAAATATTCTTTGGATATGATCAGTAAATATTTTTTAAATATTTTTTGATTGAATAATGTCAACCACTGGCTCAGTTTAGCAAATATTTGCAGTTATTTCTCGAGGTAAAAATGATTTCTGTTCTAATTGCCTAAAAGAATAATAGAAAAGCTGTTTTCTTGTTTGATTTTGCCTTCAACAATATTTTCAATTTGATGAAGATTTAGCATATACTATGACTATTTTTTCGCTCCTATGGATTTCACAAATTTAGGCAATGGAAATTGTAATTTCTTTTTTAGGTTGTTCCGAAAAAGTTTGTTCTTTATTGTGGCAATTGATTTTAAATATACGGTTGTTCATTTTCAGCACCTGAAATTTCATTTCTAGTTTCTAGTGAAAATATATAATTTTTTTTTCCATATATTTTCACGCAGTTCTTGGAACCCTATGTTCTATCCTCGCCCCAATGCTGCGCAGCTTCGTAAACCCCTGACAACGCATAGCTTGGCTCAAACCTTTTCTAAAAACACAAAATCATCCGTTTTGCAATGTTCAAGAACATGCTATAGAACCTTCCTATATATCGCTCTCAGAATTCTTCTCGAACCAGTCATTTTTCAAGATCGAAAAACCTTAACTGCTATAGATAATTTATCCGTTAGCCTGACAAATCCACAGTTTCATCTCCCAATATGGAGTAGATACAAAAAAAAACACTTTGCATCCGCGACCAATCATGTTCTTTTTATCGATAATTCACACAAAGATCAGTTCATTTGAATCATGAGACGTCCAGACCCGGCATTCTTCCTTTCCTTGAATATGTTCTTCTAATCCACATCACCACTTCTATTCGAAGTTTAATCAGATCTTCAAAAATTTCCCTCATCAGCTTTACCTCTTAAAGGTAAAGTCATGGTTCCGCAGAAAATTATGCTCTTCAAAATTGCTGTAATATTTCTTTTAATTCCTGCAATTTATTCTTGATGTGTGTCCTGCCAGCTGAATATCATATCGGGGTACTGCTTTCCGTATTGATTTAACATGCTTTGGCACGCCAAATTCAGAAGGAACCAGTTGTATAATATGCACAAGTTAGCGATGCTATAGCCAATATGAAAAGAAAACACATTAAAACCTTTATATATATAGAATATATACGTTTTATAATACGTTATAATAGAATTACTACTCATATCTATCGATTATGACAT